>OZ012706.1:50961426-51196812 GCA_963942595.1 Cylloceria caligata | reverse complement strand
GGGTTTACATAATTGTAAAGAAGAAGAGAAGAAAACCGCAGAGAAAAGGAGTCAGAAATTTACAAGATTCAGGAATAACCGTAGAAATAATCCAGGAGTAAACCAGAGGAATTAGAAGACTGCAGAACTACAGTGTTGAGAAAGCCTGGGGAAAGTGCTTGGCTCAACACGACGCACAGTGGGGCCGATTCCCGAAAAACTGGTCAAAAGTCGAAAAATGAAGTTTCATTTTATAGGATTTAGTGTATATAGGTGGATAGAGTAATGTTTTAAGAATATAATAGAACATTTTATAAGGGCTAGTGAAGTATACCTGGCAAGTATAAGCCAGTACAAAAGAGACCTTCGCGCAAGTAATAGCTCGATCGTTCGAGCTCATATTCAAGCGTCATATTAAAAAATTCGTAGAAAAAAATGAAAAATTATGTGCAATCATTTTCGAAAAACAGAGAAAAAGTTAAAAGTTCCGCATTGTTCCGCAACGAAACAAGTTTTAAATTAAAGTTTGTATTGTTATGTAACAAAATTAGTAAAAATCAGCTGCAGCTAGCTGCAACTTTGTTTTTAGTGCACATTTGAATATATAAAATTACAAATTCACATTAACCACTTGTTGCACGTTTTTTTCAAATGAATATAATTTTATGAAACTTGTTACTCGGGGGTTTTCGGGGTCGCCGAATACGAATCCGGTGTCAAAAAAACGAAATTCAAAATGGCGGATCCACTATGGCGAACGCAATTTTCGAAATCGATTCGCTTGAAACTTGTTATTCGAGGTTTTGGGGGTCGCTGAATACGAATCTGGTGTCAAAAAAACAAAATTCAAAATGGCGGATCCAATACAGCGAACATGATTTTCAAAATAAAACCACTATTTTTAATTTTGGTTTTTCTTGGCTATGCAACGTGAATAGTTCCGTAGCGTAGTGGCTTACACGCTGGACTCGTACATTATTGTTCTCGGTTCAAATCTCGCGTAGGTGATTTTTTTTTATTTTGCATAATAATTATTTAATAAAATTGTAGTTAAATTAATTCAGCAATTTTCATAATTTTAATAATTATTTTAATGTTATAAATAACTTATTTCGTTTTAGGGTATATATTGTTGGATTCTAACATTTATAGAGGATAACGGAATATTTGAAAAGAGTCGATTGTATATGTTGTGAAAATCAACTGCGTTGTTGAGAATCCGTCCGGTGATGGCTTGACCGACCTGTGAATATATTGACGGAATGTGAGTACTCACTCGAGACAAGAGGAAAATAAAACCAGACCAAGTAGACGTTATCGTGAGGAAGTAGTTTATTCTACCTTCCAACCGTGGTACAAAGTACAATTTTAATACAAAATGTGTGGTCACTAAAATTGAAAATTAATGCCAAAATAAGTTAATTTAGAAAATCAGTCAAAAACATGAATTTAGAAAAAAGGTACAAATTAACATTGAATAAAACAAACTGAATTCTGAATATTACACAATGTGAGCAGCACACAATTATCTTAATTGTGTGCTGAGCGTGGATATGAGACTGCGGTGCCTGCAACGTAGTAAGAGCTACGCCGCATGAACCGCTTAGCCTGGTGAGTGTCCAGACATTAATTAAAAGTCGTACCAAATGTGATGTGCTAATGTGCGCAGCCAACAATTATACCAATAGAAGGCTGAATGTTCACTTGAGACAGTGGCGCGTGCACTGTAGTAATAGCTACAGCACGGCACGCCAACGCCATTGAGTGCAAGAATTTGTGTGTAATTCACTGCAACTACTCAGCACTGTATTGCTGAGTAGTTGCAGCGAATTAATACTGAGAGCACTCTCAATAAAGGTTATAGAGGGCTCGTCTGTATGAACCCAGCCACGCAGTCAGTACTGCGTAGCTCAATGCACCAGATATTAAGACTGCACCGAATGAGCAACGCATAGTCACTGTGCTTTCCCAGCAGATGTTTAGGAGGAAAGCACAGCGAATATGAGCACCAGCATAATTGTATTAATTATCTGGCAAACTATGGTGAGAAAAAACGTGTGCAGCATATGCCGCAACGCCCGCCACGAGTGAGACCAAATGCTGATGCACCGTATTAACTCCGCCATGGTATTGAATTACGACAAATTGTGCCATAGCACTCTTACCTTGAGCAATGAGTCCTGTTGAGTGAAGTTGAGTGATGCCGATGTAGAAGTAGATGAAAGGTCCGAGAGTCCAAAGATGCGCGTGCTGTCCATGCCGGTGTGTGTCGCAAAAGTGCCGAATTCCCAAGATGGCTGCGAGTACGAAAGATTCGTTGGGCGCTGGAGTCAATTGAGCGAGACAGCCGGTGAGCGAAACCGAAGTCAAGCGAGAGAGACACCCTCTCGCTTGATGCGGCGTGCCAGTGAGGCACATCCTCGGCTCCGCGAAGCCCATGCTTCGGCTGTCTTCGCCTCAACCGAACACCGTGTAGCCAAGCAGCGCAACAGGTAGGCGCACGACGATTATCGCTCGCCGTGCGCCAGCTGATTCTCCAACATTCCGCCCGCCATCAGCAACGGGGTTGATGATTAATTATTTCATTGCTGGGTGTTGGATGAGATGGGCAGCACAGCAAGTTTCGAGATCGGCCTGGTGAGCGTGGTGGTAGCAGTCTTGAGTGTCACCACCCTGGTGAGCCCATCTTTGCCTGGATGTAACTCGATGACACGTGCAAGTGGCCATTTGCACGGTGGAAAGCGCTCATCCGTGAGCAGAACCAACGAGCCAATTTTAATGACGTTATCAGGATGATGCCATTTTGAGATCGACTGCTGCCGTTGTAAATAGTGTGCAGACCATTGTCGCCAAAATTGCTGAATCTTTTGCTGCAACAATTGCCACCTTGAGAGCCGTGAGATTGCCAGATCTTCCAGATTTGGTTCTGGGACCATTGTGAGTGCTCCACCAATGAGAAAATGTCCAGGCGTGAGTGCTGATGAGTCATCTGGGTCATCGCTGAGCGGTTCCAGAGGCCTTGAGTTAAGTATAGCCTCGATTTGAGCAAGCAGCGTTGAGAGCTCTTCGAACGTGAGTGCTGTATCACCCACCGTTCGCCGCAGATGGAATTTAACGGACTTTACAGCTGCTTCCCATTTACCACCCATATGTGGTGCCGCAGGTGGGTTAAACTTCCACGCAATCTGTTGATTTGCGAGAGAAGTAGCGATGAGATGATGCTCTTGTGAAGCCTTACTGAACATCTGACATATGAATTTGTGTGCACCAACGAAATTGGTGCCACAGTCAGAGTAGATGGTGTGAGGAATGCCACGCCTCGATGAGAATCGCCTGAACGTTGAGAGGAAGCCGTCAGCTGAGTAGTCACTGACGACCTCAAGATGCAGAGCTGAAGTGGTGAGACACACAAAAACGCAGATCCAGCCTTTGTGCGTTCTGCTGCCTCGACCCTTCCAAGTTTTGAGCGTGAGAGGACCGGCGTAGTCTACTCCTGTGTGAAAAAATGCGCGTGATGGTGTGACTCGTGACAGAGGCAGTTGACCCATCAACTGTTGTGCTCGAACTCCTCTCTGCCGAGTACACACCACACAGTGTAATATATGAGATTTCACAGGAGCTCTACCGCCTATGATCCAATGTGTCTGCCTGACTTGAGCTAGTGTGAGCTGCGTGCCTCCGTGAAGAGTACGCACGTGAGCTTGCTCTATTATGAGAGTCGTAAATCGAGAGTGGCGAGGCAGAATAGCAGGATGCATTCCTTCATAAGTGAGTGCTGATTGTGACAGACGACCTCCAACCCTTATCACACCCTCCTCGTCGATAAAAGCTGTTAACCGACTGAAGGGGTGAGCAGATGGTGCATGCGAGCCTGACTGCAGCACTTGTATTTCGTGCTTGAAAAACACTGCTTGTGTGGCCTTTGTCCAAAATGTGTTTGCTGCAGCCATTTCTCTTGCAGTGAGTGGAGCGTCTCCTGCCGATTCTAACCTCTTTCTCATTTTTTCCACTACTCTCACACAATATGAGGTAAGACGACATAATTTTGCGAGTGTAGAGCAGCGATAAATGAGTTCCCAGTGATACTCTGGCGTCTGTGTTGCCGCGAGAAGAGCTAACCCCGGTCTGGCTTCCATGATACTTAAATCCTCTGAATCAGCTGTGGATTTTGGCCAAGATTGTCTAGGTTTCACCATCCACGGTGGACCTGACCACCACAGCTGATGAGAAGCCAGTTGGGCTGTTGTAATACCTCGTGAGGCACAATCAGCTGGATTGCTTGTGCCTGCCACATGACGCCATTGAGCACTGGGTGTGAGCTCTTGTATTTGAGCGACTCTATTTCGGACATAGTCCTTCCATCGAGAAGGATGCGCTTTGATCCAGGTGAGAGTTACTGATGAGTCCGTCCACAGGTGAGTCGATGAGATTCCAACCTTGAGTGTGGTTTGAACGTATGCAACCAGCTTAGCTAATAACAAAGCTGCAGTCAATTCAAGCCTTGGTATGGTGAGCTTCTTGAGTGGTGCCACGCGCGTTTTTGAGCAGACAAGTGAAGCCACCTTTCCTGTGGAAGTTGAGTCAGCAGTGATGTAGATCACTGCGGCCATGGCCAGTTGAGATGCATCAGAGAAGCCATGCAATTCCACTGTTGAGTTGCTCCATGTATTGAACCAACGAGGAATTGAGAGCCTGGCCAGGCTTTTGAGATCTTCTCTGATTACAGTCCATCGTGTTGAGACCTGAGATGACAGTGGTTCATCCCAGCTGAGCTTGTGAAGCCAAAGCTCTTGTAAAAGAATCTTGGCTCTTATCACAACCGGTGAGACGAAACCAAGCGGATCAAAGAGCTGAGCCACCTCAGAGAGAATGAGGCGTTTCGTGAAACTTTCTTGAGCTGAGTTGAACCGAGATGCGAACTTGAACTTGTCTTCACTCGGAAGCCAAGTCAATCCAAGAATTTTTGTCTCGCAGTCGTCCATTGAGATAGCTGAGCTTGACCTTGATGATGAGATATTGGCAAATGCTTTGTGGTCAGACGAGTGCCACTTGGCGAGTGGAAAACCGCCCGCCATGCACAAGTCCTTGAGCTGTTGAGCTATTTCAATGAGCTGTTGAGTTGAATCCGCCCCACCGAAGATGTCATCCACATACCTGCCAAATTTTATAGCTGGCACAGCAAGCGGAAACCGATGGCCTTCATCTTCGGTCAGCTGCATGAGTGTTCGAACTGCCAAATATGGCGCAGCTTTGGTACCATATGTAACCGTAGTTAGTTGAAACGGCACCGGATTTTGTTGATCATCTTTCCATAGAATCCGTTGAAGATTCCAATCCTCTTGATGTACTCGGATCTGACGATACATTTTTGTTATGTCAGTGGCGAAGATGTGTCTATGTTGACGGATCCAAATGAGCACGTCCGAAATGTTGAGCAATAAATTCGGTCCGGTGTGCATGATGTCATTGAGAGATTTTCCTGATGAAGTTGAGCTCGACCCATTGAATACAACACGTAATTTCGTGGTGGTACTGTCTGGTCTGAGAACACCGTGGTGAGGCAAGTAATAATGCTTTTCACATTCATCTGATTCTGACGCCTTCACCATATGACCGAGTTGCTCATATTCGTCCATGAATTGTGTATAGAGCTGACCGTATTCAGCATTTTTTGAGATTTTCCGTAGAGTGTGTTGCAGACACTGAAATGCTCGTGAGTGTGAACTTCCAAGATTTGCAGGCGATGATATGAAAGGCAGCCGAACGATGTACCGGCCTTTAGAATCACGTTGATGTGTGTCTCGAAAATGATCCTCGCATGCCTGCTCCTCTGGTGTGAGTTGATTTACTGTGTCCTTTGGCGGCTCTTCCTGAATCCAAAACTTCGTTAGCACGTTTTGTAATTCCTGATCGTCATGTTGCACCGCAGCATGATGAACAGCGAGTGCGTCAGATTGGCTTGAATTTGTTGGTCCAATGATGAGCCACCCAAATATCGATAATTGTGCAATAGGTGCAGATGATGTGCCCTTGAGAATATTTGGTTTAATAACCTGTCCATAAATATCTGCTCCAATTATGATATCGATTGGTCGTGGTGTGAGAAAGTCAGGGTCCGCCAGTTTCAGCTTCACTATGTGAGGCCATGTGCGAACTGACGACTCGAAAGATGGCAAGTGAGTAGTAACCGTGTTGAGAATGTGAGCATGTACCGTGACTTTCTCCTTGGTGTATGTGGAACACAGTGTGAGCTGTACCGAGCCATGTGTCTGCGTTGAGCGTCTTCCACCGACCCCTGTGATCGGAATTGATGAGTGCTTGCGTGGTGCGTTGAGCTTACGAAAGAGTTCTTCCGTGATGAAAGTCAATTCTGACCCAGGATCGATGAGAAGTCTTGCTTGATGAGCTGAAACCGATGTGTGAATATCTGCTAATGCAGTTGCCAATAATGTTGAGCAGTTCCATGTGAGCTGTGCCGATGAGTGAACGACCGCGACGACATCCTATTGAGCTGAAGCCTGAGACTGAGCCGGTTGCGCGTCGGAAGTTGTTGCAGGGGGCGCTGCCGGATGCAGCATCGTGTGGTGCCGCCCTGAACACTCCTTGCACTTCCGGCTCGATCGACATGCCGACGCGTTGTGCCGACCCAGGCAGTTGTAGCACAGCCGTACTTTCTCCGCCATCTTGCGACGCTCACCCACAGTGAGCCGCCGGAACTCAGGACACATGACAATGAAATGCCCACGAGCCCGACAGCAGTCACAGGGGTAATCGTTCGCAGTGAAGGTCGATGACGGAGCGCCACGCGCTGTGCTACCTGCGTGATGCGCCGCGGCGCTGTGCGTCCCGGCCTTAGCTGGGGGAGGGTTCGCGGAAGACGGTCGGCTTGAGGTTGTCCCGGTCTTGGGAGTGGCCTTCGCCATCTCCAACGCTCGCACCTTGGTCTCCGCAAACTCCTCAAGCTCAGCAAAGGCCGGGAAATCAGATGTGCGTCCTAGCTTCGTCTCCCAGGCCTCACGTGTGGTTTGGTCCAGCTGTTTCGCCAGCAACCTCACCATCACGCAATCCCAGAGCTCTTCCTTCGTTGCCAGCGAAGAAAGAGCCCTGTACGCCTCGGAGAACGAAGCCAGAATAGTCGAGAACGATTTCAAATCGGATGAGCCGGACTTGAGCGCGAAGAGCTTGTCAAGACGCTCCTGCACCAGCAGCCGCTTATTTTCGTAACGGGAGACCAATGTCTCCCATGCCTGATTAAACGATTCGCACGTGACTGCGAACCCCTGGATGAGCTGAGCCGCCGTGCCCGACACGCAGCCACGCAGGTATAATAGCCGGTCGACGTCAGCAAGGCGGGCATTTCGGATGACCAGCGACGTGAACACGTCACGGAACGCCGGCCATCCGGAATAGTCCCCCCCAAACGTCGGCAGCTTTATTTCTGGCAGCCTTGTGTGGGAGCGCGGCGACGCCTCGGGTGCCGGTGCAGGAGGGTGCCCTTGAGCCAGCCTCGCCATGGCTTCCCGAGCTGTGACTTTAGCCTTGAGGGCAACCTGCGCCTCAAGGCTTTGCAGATCATCCGCAAAATATTCGTGATCGACACAGCTCGGAGGGCACGAAGACTCCAACAACTCGTGTTCCCGACGGAAATCGTTGTGGAACTCCGTGACCTGCTCAACGTATGCGTTGAGCGACTCCATGGCGAGGGTTTCTCCGCCCTCGTTAAGCAGAGCTATGACCGTCTGCATGTGAGCAATCCGGCGCCGTTGGGATTGAACCTTCAACGCCATCTCGGTTGTAAGCCGAGTTGGCGATCGGGCCTTCTTCTGAACGACGCCGGCCCCAGGAACCAACAATGTCGTTTTTTCTTCAGGAACTCCAGGCGCCACCCCAGAGTCCATTGGATTGCCCTCAGACATTGTTAGTCCTGATGCAAACGGTCCAAGTAGAGAAAGTATAAGAAAGCAACGAAGATTCTCCGCAGAGATCGTACTTTACCCCACTTGCTGCTCCGCTTGACGAGGTGATGAGCCGATGAGGATCCTGCGATGGGCCTACGCAGAGTCCTACCAGATGAGCCGATGTGTGCGCAGAGATGAGAGCGGAAGGTAGAGACCCTGGTCTCTCTTGCCCAAGTCGAGTATCCGGCTCGAAGGACCAAAATGTTGTGAAAATCAACTGCGTTGTTGAGAATCCGTCCGGTGATGGCTTGACCGACCTGTGAATATATTGACGGAATGTGAGTACTCACTCGAGACAAGAGGAAAATAAAACCAGACCAAGTAGACGTTATCGTGAGGAAGTAGTTTATTCTACCTTCCAACCGTGGTACAAAGTACAATTTTAATACAAAATGTGTGGTCACTAAAATTGAAAATTAATGCCAAAATAAGTTAATTTAGAAAATCAGTCAAAAACATGAATTTAGAAAAAAGGTACAAATTAACATTGAATAAAACAAACTGAATTCTGAATATTACACAATGTGAGCAGCACACAATTATCTTAATTGTGTGCTGAGCGTGGATATGAGACTGCGGTGCCTGCAACGTAGTAAGAGCTACGCCGCATGAACCGCTTAGCCTGGTGAGTGTCCAGACATTAATTAAAAGTCGTACCAAATGTGATGTGCTAATGTGCGCAGCCAACAATTATACCAATAGGAGGCTGAATGTTCACTTGAGACAGTGGCGCGTGCACTG
Source organism: Cylloceria caligata (assembly GCA_963942595.1). Taxonomy (NCBI): domain Eukaryota; kingdom Metazoa; phylum Arthropoda; class Insecta; order Hymenoptera; family Ichneumonidae; genus Cylloceria; species Cylloceria caligata. Next base: position 51,188,134 of record OZ012706.1, on the reverse strand, counting down.
TAGTAATAGCTACAGCACGGCACGCCAACGCCATTGAGTGCAAGAATTTGTGTGTAATTCACTGCAACTACTCAGCACTGTATTGCTGAGTAGTTGCAGCGAATTAATACTGAGAGCACTCTCAATAAAGGTTATAGAGGGCTCGTCTGTATGAACCCAGCCACGCAGTCAGTACTGCGTAGCTCAATGCACCAGATATTAAGACTGCACCGAATGAGCAACGCATAGTCACTGTGCTTTCCCAGCAGATGTTTAGGAGGAAAGCACAGCGAATATGAGCACCAGCATAATTGTATTAATTATCTGGCAAACTATGGTGAGAAAAAACGTGTGCAGCATATGCCGCAACGCCCGCCACGAGTGAGACCAAATGCTGATGCACCGTATTAACTCCGCCATGGTATTGAATTACGACAAATTGTGCCATAGCACTCTTACCTTGAGCAATGAGTCCTGTTGAGTGAAGTTGAGTGATGCCGATGTAGAAGTAGATGAAAGGTCCGAGAGTCCAAAGATGCGCGTGCTGTCCATGCCGGTGTGTGTCGCAAAAGTGCCGAATTCCCAAGATGGCTGCGAGTACGAAAGATTCGTTGGGCGCTGGAGTCAATTGAGCGAGACAGCCGGTGAGCGAAACCGAAGTCAAGCGAGAGAGACACCCTCTCGCTTGATGCGGCGTGCCAGTGAGGCACATCCTCGGCTCCGCGAAGCCCATGCTTCGGCTGTCTTCGCCTCAACCGAACACCGTGTAGCCAAGCAGCGCAACAGGTAGGCGCACGACGATTATCGCTCGCCGTGCGCCAGCTGATTCTCCAACAGTATACATAGACTTACCTGCAATATATAGGTCTACCTATACATAGTGGAACAGATAGACTTTTTGCGAGGGTAATGGAATATTTGAAAAGGGTCGATCACGTCACAAATGGTCGATAGGCCTACCTGTTATTTATTGTTATATACCAATAAAAATTGAATTTTTGCATAAAACTACTGAGGCTACTGTTAAACAAACAGAGTATATAAAAGAACAAGCGGACAAACTTATGCCTTTTAAAACTGTAATAAATGGATAAGAGATCATTGTTACTTACGAACTTGCTTTAACTATGATTGATGGTAAAGTTTGTAACGCAATTACTGCAACTGCTTCTACTCAACGTTGCTATTTATGTAATGCTACTGGTAAAGATTTCAATAAGATCGATGTACTTTTGAAAAAAGAAATTAATAGAGATAATTTAACTTTTGGCTTATCTACATTACATATGTGGATTCGATTATTTGAATGTTGTTTGCATGTTTCGTATAAATTGGATATTAAAAAATGGCAAGCGCGAACAAGTGATGATAAGAAAGCGACAGAAAATAGAAAAAAAAATATTCAAAAAGGTCTTCGCCAACAGTTAGTACTTATTGTGGATCAACCAAAGCCTGGATATGGTAGTACAAATGATGGGAACACTGCTCGACGATTTTTCGAAATTGCATCAATTTCCGCTACTATAACAGGCGTTGACGAAGATGTTATTAAAAGGCTCCATGTTATTTTACAAGCTATTTCAAGTGGTCATGAAATTAATGTACTAAAGGGTGATTTTTTAAGAGCTTGAGAACTTTTTTTAAAAAAAAAACGCATAAAATTTGCAAAATCTCATCGGTTCTTTATTTGAAACGTTAGATTGGTCCATGACATTTACTTTTTGAAGATAATTTCATTTAAATGTTGACCGCGGCTGCGTCTTAGGTGGTCCATTCGGAAAGTCCAATTTTGGGCAACTTTTTCGAGCATTTGGGCCGGAATAGCCCGAATTTCTTCGGAAATGTTGTCTTCCAAAACTGGAATAGTTGCTGGCTTATTTCTGTAGACTTTAGACTTGACGTAGCCCCACAAAAAATAGTCTAATGGCGTCAAATCGCATGATCTTGGTGGCCAACTTACCGGGCCATTTCTTGAGATGAATTGTTCTCCGAAGTTTTCGCTCAAAATGGCCATAGAATCGCGAGCTGTGTGGCATGTAGCGCCATCTTGTTGAAACCACATGTCAACTAAGTTCAGTTCTTCCATTTTTGGCAACAAAAAGTTTGTTAGCATCGAACGATAGCGATCGCCATTCACCGTAACGTTGCGTCCAACAGCATCTTTGAAAAAATACGGTCCAATGATTCCACCAGCGTACAAACCACACCAAACAGTGCATTTTTCGGGATGCATGGGCAGTTCTTGAACGGCTTCTGGTTGCTCTTCACTCCAAATGCGGCAATTTTGCTTATTTACGTAGCCATTCAACCAGAAATGAGCCTCATCGCTGAACAAAATTTGTCGATAAAAAAGCGGATTTTCTGCCAACTTTTCTAGGGCCCATTCACTGAAAATTCGACGTTGTGGCAGATCGTTCGGCTTCAGTTGTTGCAGGAGCTGTATTTTATACGGTTTTACACCAAGATCTTTGCGTAAAATCTTCCATGTCGTCGAATAACACAAACCCAATTGCTGCGAACGGCGACGAATCGACATTTCACGGTCTTCAGCAACACTCTCAGAAACAGACGCAATATTCTCTTCTGTACGCACTGTACGCATTCGTGTGGTTGGTTTAATGTCCAATAAAGTAAACTGAGTGCGAAACTTGGTCACAATCGCATTAATTGTTTGCTCACTTGGTCGATTATGTAGACCATAAATCGGACGTAAATCGCGAAACACTTTTCGAACCGAACACTGATTTTTGTAATAAAATTCAATTATTTGCAAGCGTTGCTCGTTAGTAAGTCTATTCATTATGAAATGTCAAAGCATACTGAGCATCTTTCTCTTTGACACCTTGTCTGAAATCCCGCGTGATCTGTCAAATACTAATGCATGAAAATCCTAACCTCAAAAAAATCACCCTTTACATTTCCAAGAATACACAATAGAAGCAGCTCGAAAATTCGTCGACTTATATCCCTGGTTCTACATGCCTACTTCTGTTCACAAACTTTTCATTCACGGCTCTGAAATAATACAATCTGCTTTATTGCTAATCGGACAAATGTCTGAAGATGCACAGGAGTCTTGTAATAAATATATTAAAAGATACCGTGAAGATTTTGCACGAAAATGCAGCAGAACAAAATCGATGGAAGATCTTTTCTTGCGCTTGCTAGTGGCATCAGATCCGTATGTATCAAGCTTAAAGAAATTGCCACATAAGAAATGAAAATCCTTATTTCCGGAAACAATTGCTTTGCTTACTTCACCAACTGTTTATGCGTCAACTGATGATTCTATCTCTTCTTTTTCGATGTCGTCAGACTCTTCAGATTTTTATACAGACAATTCGACTGATGATGAAGACGAATTTTTATGTTAATATTAGAACAATATTCTTGTTAATATAAATTTATTTTTTGAATTTGGCTTTGTACTGTATTTCTCAAATAAATATGTTAGTATTTAAAAAATCGTGTTCCTTATTACACTTTCTTATATATTTGAATTATACATTTTTCAATATTTTTATAAATGATTAAAAATGTAATTACTTATCTGAAAATGTACAAAATATTTCTTTTGAACAAGAAAATCATTACTCTGTAATCCAAATACATTTATTTTAAAACTGTAAATCAAATAATTATACAGTAGTCTTAAAAAATGTTTACTTAAACTAAAATAATTATAAATCAACTGTTTGAACATGTTAATTTTATTTCACAAAATCTATTTTGTTTCAGAAAATGATTTTAAGAAATATGTGCTTCAACGAAAAAATTACTCGCATGTCACTGAAGTACATTCACTTCAATAAAAAAAGGAAATGTAACTTGTAAATAGTATAAAATAAGTCTTTCAAAAGTGATTTTAATCAATACATTTATAGATGTAAAAGTAGATGTTTTATTACTTTTTATCAAATATATAATTTACTTACAGATTTATAAAAAGTTAATAAATTTTTATAATCGCTATTTTGGATCTGCCATTTTGAATTTTGTCTTTTTCACATCAGATTCATGTTCAGCGACCTCAAAAACCCCTGAGTAACAAGTTTCAAAAATCCGGTTGATTTCGAAAATTGTGTCCGCCATATTGGATCCACCATTTTGAATTTTGTTTGTTTCACACCGGATTCGTAATCAGCGACCCCAAAAACCCTTATATACTATATCTCAAACAGGATGAACTACGTTTTCGACTTTTGACCAGCTTTTCGGGAATCGGCCCCACTGTGCGACGGTCTGAAACCATATAGCGCTCAGGAAAACAAAGAAGAGGAGAAAAGAAGTACAAAGTACCCACCTGTGCGAAGAATTCAAATCCAGGCCATCCGGAGGGGTCGAGCTATCTGAAATACCCGTAGATTTCCATCAGCCAGATAAATGATTAAATGTGAGACACGTTAAAAATTACAAACTGTGACCACATCACATCCTAAAACCGGACAACCCGCAACTTGGAGATCCTATCACCACGAAAAGATACACAAACGGTCAGGAGAAACGGCACAAACACTTATAACACGGGACGTGAACAAAGAACGACGGGAAAACACGAAATTTTCCTGTTTTCACGAAACTGAAGTGACGCGAGCGCAAATTCAACGTCCGCGCCAGCACGGATTTCGAGGCGTAGCAGACGACGCGTTCGACGGCTTGTAGAGATACCGAAGAAGATGGGAGAACCCGATTCCGTTGGTTCTCGAGTTTGCCACCGGTCCAGAAAACATAGTAGTAGAAGGCCAACTACTACTGAATATAAAGAAGATTGTGGAACCGTTGCGTACATAACACATAGGAAATTTGTTGTACTGGCAAACGGTGCCACTAAGCCGATCGCAAAAATATCCCTACTGCTTTTCTAATAAACCCTACTTATACCTACCTAAGAAGTCTCTACTAATTTTCATCGTGTTCGAGCCCGAAATTTCCCCCTATAAGATAAAAAATTAATGATAACGAGGAAATACTATTACAGTATGATCGTACGAAAATGGTGATGTCGAAATTATTGATGGTTGCGTACATTATTTTCCGCTGGTGGAAAATAATGTTATGTCAACAAGCGAAACCGACTACGAATGGGTTTTCTCGGAGGAATTTCAGTCTTTCGCACGTAAGCTAACGTCACTAAGTTGGGATCGTGCACGGCTATCACTAAATTTAGTTTCAAAATATTGTAACGTGGCAGGATATTTAAGCGCTACGTCTTCCTCGCACGACGGCTACCAACACGATTTCGCAGGGCTTTACCATAAGATCGCCGAACTTTAAGAGCTCTCTTTCCTTCCACGGTCTTTCGCCATTATCTTACTTTTATTGACGGATGAGTCTATTCGAGCTTGGTTATACCTGTGGCTTCTGTATACCGCACACAGAGTATAAATTTGTGTCGGGACCGACTCCGTCTGTTAGTGTGTAATCTCGAGATTGTTTGGCGGTTAGAGCCAGGAAGAAGTTAATTCGTTTCTTAGTCGTTTTTCTTTGTATAATATTTGCTGACTGTTAAATCGCCCGCGAGTTGGTTCGTTATCCCGTGGTATGAACATGTGAAAGCGATTTGAACGTGATAGACCGCGTCGCGGATTTGACAGAACAATGTATTTTATATTGGTTTACATAAATTTATTTATTTTCTTTTGTTTATTTTATTACCTTGGAATACCCGTCATTACCTTCCTTTATCTATATATATAAAAAGAAAAGTCCTGACTGACTGACTCACTGACTCACTCACTCACTCACTCATCAACGCCCAGCCCAAACCCCTGGGCCTAGAAACTTGAAATTCTAGGGATATATTCCCTTCGTGTCGTAGACGCTCACTAAGAAGGGAATTTTCGAAATTTCACCCCTAAGGGGGTGTAAAAGGGTTAAATATGTTTTTACGTATTTCTCCATATCTCTTAGGCACGATGAGATATCGCCTTGGTTTTTGTTTGCAAATGTTACTCATACAAATGTTCAAAAACAAATTTCAGGATTTTTAGAAATTCTACTCCTAAGGGGGTGTAAAAGGGTTAAATATGTTTTTACGTATTTCTCAATATCTCTTAGGCACAATGAGATATCGCCTTGGTTTTCGCTTGCAAATGTTACTCATACAAATGTTTAAAAACTAATTTCAGGATTTTTAGAAATTCCACCCCTAAGGGGGTGTAAAAGAGTTAAATATGTTTTTACGTATCTCTCTTAGGCACGATGAGATATCGCCTTGGTTTTTGCTTGCAAATGTTACTCATACAAATGTTTAGAAACCGATTTTAGGATTTTTAGAAATTCCACCCCTAAGGGGGTGTAAATCTAAGGGATAAATCTGTTTTTACGCGTTTCTCCATATCTCTTAGGCACGATAAGATATCGCCTTGGTTTTCGCTTGCAAATGTAACTCATACAAATGTTTAGAAACCGATTTTAGGATTTTTAGAAATTCCACCCCTAAGGGGGTGTAAAAGGGTTAAATATGTTTTTTACGTATTTCTCAATATCTCTTAGGCACGATGAGACATCACCTTGGTTTTTGCTTGCAAATGTTACTCGTACAAATGTTCAAAAACCTATTTCAGGATTTTTAGAAATTCCACCATTAAGGGGGTGTAAAAGGGTTAAATATATTTTTACGTATTTCTCTTAGGCACGATGAGATATCGCCTTGGTTTTTGCTTGCAAATGTTACTCATACAAATGTTTAGAAACCGATTTTAGGATTTTTAGAAATTCCACCCCTTAGGGGGTGTCAAAGGGTTAAATATATTTTTACGTATTTCTCTTAGGCACAATGAGATATCGCCTTGGTTTTTGCTTGCAAATGTTACTCATACAAATGTTTAGAAGCCGATTTTAGGATTTTTAGAAATTCCACCCCTGAGGGGGTGTAAAAGGGATAAATCTGTTTTTACGTATTTCTCCATATCTCTTAGGCACGTAGAGATATCGCCTTGGTTTTCGCTTGCAAATGTTACTCATACAAATGTCTAAAAACTAATTTCAGGATTTTTAGAAATTCTACCCCTTAGGGGGTGTAAAAGGGTTAAATATGATTTTACGTATTTGCAAACAGAATTTTGCAAAGCATAATTCAGCATTTTGCCCTCATCGGCCGTAAAGGGCCAAATCCATATTAAAAAAAATCAAATAAATATGCATAAGACTGTATAAATATATAAAGAAGAAAAACAAGAGATCTAACAGTCATTATATGACTGTTCATTTCGTAGAAATGGGCTTAAGGCGCACTATTGCCGAAATGCTGTCGTCTTCGATAAATATTTTAATTATTAACAAGTGTGTGACATCTCGATTTCGAGTGTATCGAATCGACAGAAGTCTCTTTTTCACGGTGATATGTTTTTGTCCGTTGTGGCTACATTCGTGTCGACAGCATTAATCTGTCAAACGGCAATTTCTGACCAAACGAGCAACAGAGCGTACGAGCAAAAGAGCGAGCAAGCGAGATCATTATCTAATATCATTATCATTATCATTTTGAAGAAAACAGTGTTTCCAAGGGATATATTTGAAGAAGTTATTGTAAGTAAAAAATTAAATAATATTTTTGTGTGCTGACGACGATGATGGAGACGATGACAAAAAAGATGACGCTGGCCATAGACAGCAAACCTAAATGATACAGACGTGTAGTAGTGTCGCAGAAGGAGTTTAATAAAATTCAAAATTTAATACATCGTCGTCGTCATCATCGACTCCATCATCGTCATCGTATTTATAGTCGTAGTCCTTGTCAGTGTCGTCTTTTTTGTCACTGATCTGAAGATAATTCGAAGTCTGCGGTAGCGACGGCAACCTTCTTTATTTATTTATTTATTTCTTAGCAGTGCTTTTGCATTGAAATAATAATAACAGCAACAATAATTGTTCGAATATACGTTAAGGACGTAGCAAGATAAAAAACTATCTTTTCAACCCTTTTGTAAGCATGAAGGAGCTAACCAGCCACGAGTCACGATGGCTAATTGTTTATTCGTTATATTTTTCTTTCATATGTGCTCTAACACGGTTGCTGTACCGGTTCGAGAGTCAAAGGCACAGTCGAAGGGCGACGGTTTAACGCTATAACAGTTTCTCAGAGCTATAAAGCGTACATTTTGATACCAATTATATACGTTTTCGTGCGGATGTAATTCCGCTTAGATGCTCCGACGAATATAATATCACATATCCTTCTATGTAATATAATTTGCATGCATTGATTGACTTGTGATACTCATACATATGCAAAGAAACCATCACTGTTCTCACATTTACTCGAGTATAAACAAATTTGCGCCATAATATTCATTTTTTTAAACATTAGAACCTAACAGCTTTAAAAATAAATCAATGCCCGAGACTCTTTACCAATATGGAGGCTCTTTACAATAATTAACTCGATGTAAAAAAATGAATGCATGATTCAGCATTTTGCCGTAATCGGCCCTAAAGGGTCAAATCCAGATTAAGTTAAAAAATAAAAAAAATCAAATAAATATGCATAAGACTGTATAAATATATGAAAAAGAAAAACAAGAGATCTAACAGTCATTATATGACTGTTTATTTCGTAGAAATGGGCTTAAGGCGCACTATTGCCGAAATGCTGTCGTCTTCGATAAATATTTTATTTATTAACAAATGTCAACGCGTCTAGCTCTGTATAGCCGGACAGACAGACAAACATTCATCTTATATATAAAAAAATGAATGTTTGTCTGTCTGTCTGTCCGGCCATACAAAGCTAAACGCGTTGACCGATTTCAACTAAACCTTACACGAATGTTGTTGAAGACCAAAGGAAGGCGACTGTATATATCGTACCCCTGAAAACCACCCCCTTCATCCCCTAAAAAAAGATTCTTAGTAAAATCTACACGCCTTCACCGATTACAACCAAACCAAGCACAAATATTGCTAAGAGCCTAAGGAAGGTCACTGAATATATCTCACCCCTGAAAACCACCCCCTCCATCCCCTAAAGAAAAATTCTTAATAAAATCCACACGCTTTCACCGATTACAACTGAACCAAGCACAAATATTGTTTAGAGCCTAAGAAAAGTCACTGGATATATCTCACCCCTAAACCCCACCCTCTTCACCCTCTAAAAAAAGATTCTTCAAAAATATTCACGCGAGTCAACTGATTTCAACCAAACCTTACACAAATATTGTTGAAGACCAAAGGAAGGCGACTGTATATATCTCGCCCCTGAAAACCGCCCTCTTTATCCCCTAAAAAAAAATTCTTAATAAAATCCACACGCCTTCACCGATTACAACTAAACCAAGCACAAATATTGTTAAGAGCCTAAGGAAGGTCACTGAATATATCTCACTCTTGAAAACCACCCCCTTCAACCCCTAAAAAAAGATTCTTTAAAAATATTCACACGAATCAACTGACTTCAACCAAACCTTACACAAATATTGTTGAAGACCAAAGGAAGGCGACTGTATATATCGTACCCCTGAAAACCACCCCCTTCATCCCCTAAAAAAAGATTCTAAATAAAATCTACACGCCTTCACCGATTACTACCAAACCAAGCACAAATATTGCTAAGAGCCTAAGGAAGGTCACTGAATATTGTGACATAATCACACATATCAGCGTAGGTCCTCATGCAATGACTAGCGACGAGATAGAACGGAATACATTGAACGAACACGGCTAGAGCATCGATCGTTATTTCAAGCGACTAGGGGAGCCCAAAAGTATACTCAGGTAATATAAAAACACCTCAGCGAAAGACTCGGTACACAAGTACCGAGGCTTGCGGGCAATAGGCTATTGCCCCGAGATAGAAAAACTCGAGCTATCTCCGCTCCGAAATTCCCTCGCTGACCAAAACAGCAGGTCAGCGACCAGCTGGCCTTGCTGGGAGGCGAGGGGAAGGCGGAGAGCGGGGCAACAGAGTACCGCGTCAGCCAAGGAAGGCGTTAGATTTAAAAATCATGATGAAAAATGTACAGAGGGGACTGAGGCAAGGGGAGGCCTATAAAAGGCCGGTGCGGGGACAGAGAAGCTCTCTTGTCTCTTAGGCAGAATAGCGAAAACTAACAAGGTATGGAAATTGTGAGAGGAATTAGTCAAGTGAAAAGCTCATGAGAGCATAAAAATATCTGCGAAACGGTGAAGATCATTGCATGATTACTCATTAGGAAGTTAATAGGGATAATCGAGTGGATTTATAGGTGAATTAATACATGGAATTCAGTAGTCGATAAGTATTATTAATTTAGAATAGTGCATAGGAATAAGAAAACCGGATACATAAGAATAAATTAAACAGTGCGGTCTTGAAACGAGCGGTAATCAAGGGACCGAATTCCTTGTGTGAGTGGAAGTGAGAAAGAGCGAGAGCAGAATAAGAGCGAAAAAGAAAGAATTGTAAACAGAGTTCATACACTCTGTACACTGAGAATCTGAGGTGTGTGTGTGTGAGAAGGGAAACACCGAAGCGTAGCGACGCAACCATAGCCCGAGTACCGGAATTCCGCGAATTTATGTTCAAATAAGTGGAAATCATAATAACTAAAATCGAGGGAATTCCCTGATTTTTAAAATTAAGAAAATAGAATTAGGAATGTAGAAGATAGGATAGTTGTAATCGAATGATAATCGGTAGCATTAAATGGATAGGATAAATAAGTAATAATAAAGTGTGTATGAGCGAAGGTGGAATGAGTGAAAAAGAATTGTAAGTAGAGTTACTACACTCTATAGAAAGAGCGAATGTGCAGCGAGATCGCTAATAAATACAACAAGAGCGAAGGCGATAGGACGATAAATCGAGTGGATCCGCTGTAGCGAAAGAGTGAGTGCGAGGAGGAATAGCGAGTGGTGCGGTATATTCACGCATCGGATATATAGTGATAGCGTGTTACCGGGCCAAAACAAACTTCCGTGAAATACCAGGAATTGGTGCACCCAGAATAATGTAATAAATCGTAGAATAATCTTAGAATTACGAAATTATACTCAATCCATGTGAGTATAACGAAAGGAGTGACGTTTTACGAAAGGATTCTGTTTCAAATAAAGACAAAATGTTAACCACCAAGAAGTCTACAATTAATTAGTTATGTGTCGAGCCCAAAACCCCACGAAAAATAAAAATATATGTGAACGTTAAAAAAAATTACCGTTACAATATATCTCACCCCTGAAAACCACCCCCTCCATCTCCTAAACAAAAATTCTTAATAAAATCCACACGCCTTCACCGATTACAACTGAACCAAGCACAAATATTGTTAAGAGCCTAAGGAAAGTCACTGGATATATCTCACCCCTAAACCCCACCCTCTTCACCCCCTAAAAAAAGATTCTTCAAAAATATTCACGCGAATCAACTGATTTCAACCAAACCTTACACAAATATTGTTGAAGACCAAAGGAAGGCGACTGTATATATCTCACCCCTGAAAACCACCCCCTTCATCCTCTGAAAAAATTCGTTTCATATCGTATCATATCATATCATATCGTATCATATCGTATTTCGTTTTGTGTCGTTTTTACGAATGTTAATTGGACTTAAAGTTTTTTCAATAACACTGTTATTTTTACGATTTTTGATAAATGATTGTTGACTTTCCTTAACAAAATGTATTATATGCTATTGAAAATTTTTGCGATATTTGAGAAATAATTTGTGAATTTTTTGCATATTGTATTTCTCTCTGTGCTGTCCCAGATAGCATTTTGACATGCAGTGTATATACATTGCATATATACATCCGCGGATATGACATATCCTATGTACATACAGTGATACACAAACGACGTACATTGCATATCGTAGGGATATGCGAATGCAACGCGCTGTATGTTCAGTGGATATTCATACAATATACATATGTATATTAGCCGAACATTATATGTATATGTTCATATACATATAGATAGTTTCATCGTATACGACACTTCGTCGTTCGCAATATTTCATTGTAAACGCGTAAGTTGCAAGGGCGTATATTCTACGTATATTGAGGCTACTATCCGAAATGCATATGCATACTACATATGTTCACACGATATTCTTAGAATATTCGTAAATGTATCATATATTCATCTACGTGAGTCGTATGTACACGGATTTGATGTATATACATGGCGTATATTTTACGTATATTGAGTTTACTATCCCAAACGCATAACGGTATGGTTCCGGTTCCGGTACTATAAGCTTTGTAAAATTTCAGTTATTATTTGTTTCAACGTCAGATATGTGAGAGAGAGACGCGCGAAAGAAAGAGAGAGTAACGCGAGAGACACCAAGAACGTGAGAAACGCAAGAGACGCGAGAGGGAGACGGAAGAGACGCGAGAGAAATCTATCTACATAAAAAGATAAGTCCTGACTGACTCACTGACTCACTAACTATAAGTTTTGTCCTTTCTCTTCATTGTTTTTTAGTATGTCAATTGAATTTTTAAATATTAATAGGGAGATGGTGCCTCACACTATTATCCCCATCACGGGAGATGGAGCTTGCCTGTTCCGGTCCCTCTCATATCTTATATATTATAATCAGTTATTGGCTAGGGAGGTGTGTGAGCTAATCGTCAGGCACGTGGTGGACACCTGGGAGGAGTTCTCCATCATGTCCCACAACAGCGAGGGGGATAACTACACCTGCTCCGCTGAGTACCTCGCTCACATGTCCCGACCCTCTACTTATGGTGGTTTATGCGAACTTGTGGCGGCTGGCCAATTGTTTGAGTTCGTCTTCGAAGTTTACCGCAATGGCGAGCTGTATGCGAGTGTCGGTGCTGAAGGTCATCCCGTGAGGAGGTTACGTTTTTCGCAGGACCTTTCTAGTGGCCATTTCGATGCGTACCTGCCACGTGAACCTGAAAAAGTGTTTATCTGACTACCTCTTTCCCAGCTCGACTCCTATTTACATTTCTCATAGCCTTTACCTCTTTCCCCGCTTTTCCAGCTCGACTCCTATTCAGACTTCTCACAGCCATCACCTCTTCCTATCCTCAAGAAGGCTCCTGGCAAACGTCGTGCCAGATATTCCGATGTTAAAAGGAGGAAGCAACTTAAGGATGCGGCGAGGAAATATGGTCAGAATAATCCTGCGGTGAACCGTGCTGCGGTGGCCAAGTACCAGCAAGATCATCCTGCGGTGAACCGTGCTGCGGTGGCCAAGTACCAGCAAGATCATCCTGCGGTGAACCGTGCTGCGGTGGCCAAGTACCGGCAAGATCATCCTGCGGTGAACCGTGCTGCGGTGGCCAAGTACCAGCAAGATCATCCTGAAGTGCACCGTGATGCGGTGGCTAAGTACCAGCAAGATCATCCTGCAGTGAACCGTGCTGCGGTGGCCAAGTACCAGCGAGATCATCCTGAAGTGCACCGTGATGCGGTGGCCAAGTACCAGCAAGATCATCCTGAAGTGCACCGTGATGCGGTGGCCAGGTACCAGCAAGATCACCCTGAAGTGCACAGAGCGGCAGAATTTCGATATGAGCAAAGCAATCCTGGAAGACGAGTAGAAAGGCGAGCACTTCCATGGAAAGTCAAGGCTCACTCAGGCATGGCATATAATCCTGACGTGGCTTATGAGGCAGACAGCACTGTAGATCTGGGTACTATGAGCCACAAATGCATATATTGCAATGCTTTGAAGTGGAAGGAAGAGCCCCGCGGCATGTGCTGCAGCGCTGGCAAGGTGAAGCTTCCGCCCTTCGAACCTCTGCCCGAGCCTCTTTACAGCCTGGTAATGGATATCCACCCTGAGCACGTCCACTTCATGGAACGTATTCGGAAGTATAATGGCTGCTTCAACATGACATCATTTGGGGCTAAGCAGGTTCTACGAGATGGCTTCATACCGACTTTTAAAGTTCAGGGGCAGGTGTATCATTTGATAGGAAGTCTGCTGCCAGCACCTCAACAGGAAGCCCAATTTCTGCAAATGTATTTTGTGGGCGACGACGAAAGGGAAGTACGCTTGAGGTGCAGCAAATTTTCTGACGTCAAACAGGGATTGGTCAAACAACTGCAGAGGATGCTACACGACATCAATAGCTATATAAAGGATCTGAAGACTGCCATGGACAAGGTAGCTCCAACCTGCGAGAAGTTCGAAGTCGTTATCCATGCAGATAAAAAGCCAGCTGACGCTCATGGAGGTCGCTTCAATGCACCAACAGCAAATGAGGTAGCTCTGGTGATTGTTGGTCAGCAATTCAAGCATCGAGACATTGTGCTGCAGAGCCATAACAACACATTGCAGCGCATTAGTGAAATTCATCGATCATACGACGCCTTGCAGTATCCGCTTCTGTTTTGCCGTGGCGAGGATGGGTACTCTATTGCCTTGCCTCAGCGCAATCCTAAGACCAAGTTGCTCCTCAATAAGACAGTCTCCGCAGCGAGGTTTTACTCTTATCGTATTATGGTCAGGCAAGGGGAGGTCAACCATATTTTGTACTTCCGCTCCCTTTTCAGTCAATTTCTGATTGACATGTATGCCAAAATAGAGACTGAGAGGTTGAATTACATCAGGAACAATCAGGCGCAGCTGAGGGCAGAGAGCTATATTCACCTAAAGGACGCTGTGAGTGGACAGGATGCTGACGCTGCTCAGCTAGGCCAAATGGTGGTGCTTCCTTCATCATTCACTGGGGGACCTCGCTATATGCATGAGTGGACTCAAGACGCTATGACATATGTTCGCCATTACGGCCGTCCTGATCTGTTCATCACTTTCACCTGTAATCCCAGGTAGAAGGATATCACAAATGTACTGCTGCCTGGGCAAAAGTCTCACGATCGTCATGACATCATAGCCAGGGTATTCCATCTCAAGGTGAAGAAGATGATATCTCTCTTGAACAAGGGCAGTCTGTTTGGTAGAGTACGGTGTTTTATGTACTCTGTCGAGTGGCAAAAGCGGGGTCTGCCTCACATTCACATATTGCTGTGGCTAGAGCAGCGCATCTTCTCTGACATGATCGACAAAGTCATCTGTGCTGAAATACCTGATCCTGAGAAAGATCCTTTCCTCCACAACATTGTCAAGGCCAACATGATTCATGGGCCCTGCGGCAGCTTGAATTACAATTCGCCTTGCATGAAAGGAGGTAGTTGCAGCAAGAAGTATCCTCGGCCACTTCTCAAGAACACTCAGACAGGAGACGATACATATCCGCAGTATCATAGGAGGTCTCTAGCTGACGGTGGCTTCACTGTAGAAATCAATAGGATAAAACTGGACAACCGCTGGGTGGTGCCCTACAACCCTGCTTTGTCACGCACTTTCGATGCTCACATCAATGTAGAATTATGTAACTCTGTTAAGTCCATTAAATACATTTGCAAGTACGTGAACAAGGGCAGTGACCAGGCGTCTTTTGCTCTGGAGAATGAGAATGATGAAGTAAAGATGTATGAGAGTGGGCGGTACATTAGTAGCTCGGAGGCGGTTTGGAGGATATTAGCGTTCCCTATTCATGAGAGGTATCCCACTATTTTTCATCTGGCTGTTCACCTCGAGAATGGTCAGCGTGTGTACTTCAACTCCGACAACTTGGCCGAGAAGCTTAGCAACCCTCCTCAGACAACACTCTTGGCTTTTTTCGAGTTATGCAAAAATGACGAATTTGCAAAAACCCTCCTGTACTCTGAGGTCCCTTCTTACTTTGTATGGGAAAATTACAAGTTTGGGAGAAGGAAGCAAGGGAACGATGTCTATGGCTGGTCAGGAGTGAAGAGAGGCAATGCGCTGGGAAGGGTGTACACCATCCACCCAAGTAACACCAAATGTTATTATCTCCGTCTGTTGCTACATGAGGTTCGAGGCCCAACGTCTTTTTCAGAGTTGAAGATTGTGAATGGTGTCCTTCATCCTACATTCCAGTCTACATGCAAGGCATTAGGTTTGCTGGAGGATGACAATCACTGGGATAGTACTTTGGGGGAAGCTACCCTGTGTGATTCTCCGTTTAAGCTCCGAGAGCTCTTCACAGTAATGTTGGTTTTTTGTCAACTCTCTGATCCTCTTAGTCTTTGGGAGAAGTACAAAGACAGTTTTTCAGAAGATATCACGCGGCAGGTGGAAAGAGAGTTGCAAGATAGTGCGCAGCAGATGAAGGAGCAGGTGTACAATAGATGCCTGGTGCTGATTGAGGACGCAGTGTTAGCTTTGGGAGGACAGGGTTTGCCTCAGTACGGCTTGCCTCAACCAACAAGGTCTGGAAAAGTTTTGGGAAATAAGGACTATCTGAGGGAGACCAGCTACGATACAAACGCCTTGGCACAAGTGGTATCGAATAACGAGGGTTTACTAACGGATGAGCAGCTCGCTGTCTATCGGCAGATCCTTAGCAGCGTTGAGTCAGGTGCTGGGCAGGTTTTTTTCTTGGAAGCTCCTAGTGGTACTGGGAAGACTTTCCTCATCAACTTGCTCCTGGCGAAGGTAAGGAGTGATCGTGGCATCGCTTTGGCTGTCGCATCCTCTGGCATCGCTGCTACGCTATTGGAGGGAGGCAAGACAGCCCACGCTGCCTTCAAGCTGCCCCTCAATCTCATTCATGCAGAAACACCTCTGTGCAACATCTCAAAACAAAGCAATATGGCCAAAGTGCTGAGAGATTGTAAGCTCATTGTTTGGGATGAGAGCACCATGGCGCACAAGCGGGATTTTGAGGTACTGAGCATAACCCTCAAAGACATCAGAGGCAACGATGGAGTGATGGGGGGAGTCACTGTGTTGCTTGCTGGAGACTTTCGGCAGACTTTGCCAGTAGTGCCAAGGGGAACTCGAGCTGACGAGATTAAGGCGTGCATCAAGGCGTCATATTTATGGCCCTTTATCTGCAAACTTTCTCTCAGGAAGAACATGAGGGTCCACTTGAGAGGTGATGTCTCCGCTGGGGAATTTTCCGAACTTCTACTGAAAATAGGGGATGGAGAATATCCTGAGTCCGAGGGAAAGGTGACTATCCCTATAGGCCTGGGCGCAGTAGTGATGACCCTAACAGACCTTTCAACCAGAATATACCCAGATATAGCCGATATCAAGGAAAAGTCTATGGACTGGCTGTGCGAGCATGCCATTCTGACCCCCAAGAATGATAACGCTGCCATCATTAATGACATTCTACTTAATTCGTTCGAAGAGGCAGAAATGGAATAAAGGTCTGTGGATTCAGTAATGCAAATGGATGACGCCGTCCATTACCCCGTGGAGTTTCTCAATTCCCTCAACCCTCCTGGATTCCCACCCCACAAGCTTCTCCTCAAAGTAGGGGCTCCAGTGATGTTGCTGCGGAATCTCAACCCGCCCAAACTTTGCAACGGCACCAGGCTACGAGTGAAGGCCCTTTATAGAAACGTTATTGAGGCCACAGTGTTCACTGGTAGTGCTCGAGGGGAGTCGGTATTTGTACCACGCATACCACTCATACCATCAGAGTACCCCTTCGAGTTCAAGAGGCTGCAGTTCCCCCTCAAGGTCTGCTTTGCTATGACCATCAACAAGTCCCAGGGGCAGTCGCTGAAGATGGCAGGGATTGACTTAAGGGATGAGTGTTTCTCACATGGACAGTTTTATGTGGCCCGCTCCAGAGTGAGCTCACCAAGCAGCCTGGTGATTCTACCACTTCAGGGAAGAACTACTAATGTGGTCTACAAAGAAGTCCTTCAGTGTTATGACATGTGTTAAGGACCACCTCGGTTAAGGACGACACCGAGTAGGGAATAGGGAAAACCATCCTTGGGATAATCCATAACAATCCAGAGTTATTGAAGTGGGATTATCGCAAATAAAGTAGAGGCGTGTGATATCGTGCGAAAAGGAGACGAGCATCGACGCACAACGGGCGCGTGCAACAGGCGGGAAAAAGAATTCGCAACAACGTGAAAGGAGACGAGCATCGACGCACAACGGGTGCGTGCAACAGGCGGGAAAAAAGATTTCGCAACAAAGTGTAAAATAAAGACAAAGTGTAAATTGAAGACAAAGTGTAAAATAAAGACAAAGTGTAAAATAAAAACAAAGTGTAAAATAAAGACAAAGGGTAAAATAAAGACAAAGTGTAAATTGAAGAAAAAGTGTAAAATAAAGACAAAGTGTAAAATAAAAACAAAGTGTAAAATAAAGACAAAGTTTAAAATAAAGACAAAGTGTGATATTACAAAGTAAGGACAAAGGCAGTAATAGTAGCGCGTGGGGGAAGTCATCTGGTATTTACGAATCGTCAGGACAATCGATCGCCGACGTAAGTATCGATGGAGTACTCGTACCCGATCTACCACTATGCGTAGTGGAAGACGAGACCCAAACGATTACAGAAAAAATTACAGAAAAACGAAGAAAGAAGCGAGAAGCAAGAAGAACGAAATTCAGAAGAAATTACAGAAAAACGAAGAAAAAAGCAGCAAAAGCAAAATTCAGAAGAAATTGCAGAAGAAATCATAGAAGAAAGAAGCGAGAAGCAAGAAGGAACAACGCCAGATGAAACTAGCAGTGAAGGCGAAGCTAAGGAAGACACGACGATGGGGAAAAGCGAAAAGCCCTTCGACGACAACAAGAAATTGTCGACCTTTAAGCAATAAGAACGAAATTCAGAAGAAATTACAGAAAAACGAAGAAAATAGCAGCAAGAGCAAAATTTAGAAGAAATTGCAGAAAAATGAAGAAAGAAGCGAGAAGCTTGAAGAACGAAATTCAGAAGAAATTACAGAAAAACGAAGAAAGAAGCAGCAAGAGCAAAATTCAGAAGAAATTACAGAAAAATGAAGAAAGAAGCAGCAAAAGCAAAATTCAGAAGAAATTTCAGAAGAAATCATAGAAGAAAGAAGCGAGAAGCAAGAAGGAACAACGCCAGATGAAACTAGCAGTGAAGGCGAAGCTAAGGAAGACACGACGATGGGGAAAAGCGAAAAGCCCTTCGACGACAACAAGAAATTGTTGACCTTTAAGCAATAAGAACGAAATTCAGAAGAAATTATGGAAAAACGAAGAAAGGAGCAGCAAGAGCAAAATTCAAAAGAAATTGCAGAAAAACGAAGAAAGAAGCAGCAAAAGCAACATTCAGAAGAAATTGCAGAAGAAATCATAGAAGAAAGAAGCGAGAAGCAAGAAGGAACAACGCCAGATGAAACTAGCAGTAAAGGCGAAGCTAAGGAAGACACGACGATGGGGAAAAGCGAAAAGCCCTTCGACGACAACAAGAAATTGTCGACCTTTAAGCAATAAGAACGAAATTCAGAAGAAATTACAGAAAAACGAAGAAAGGAGCAGCAAGAACAAAATTCAGAAGAAATTGCAGAAAAACGAAGAAAGAAGCAGCAAAAGCAAAATTCAGAAGAAATTGCAGAAGAAATCATAGAAGAAAGAAGCGAGAAGCAAGAAGGAACAACGCCAGATGAAACTAGCAGTGAAGGCGAAGCTAAGGAAGACACGACGATGGGGAAAAGCAAAAAGCCCTTCGACGACCACAAGAAATTGTCGACCTTTAACGACAACCCAAGCGGGAGGAACACCATAGCGAAAGGAACCCCAACCCCACAGCTGAGAAGACAATTAGCGCGAGTGCGCGTCAGGTAGCGAAACGATACGATCGGGGACATTAAGCAAAGAAGCCAGGTACGACGCCACGCGGGCGGTCTACTACGCGTTGAAGTGCAACGATGTGCCGTGTCTCATAGGCTACGACGAGCCATCGAACGTGCGCAGCACACGGAAGGACGACACCGAGTAGGGAACAGGGGAAGTCATCCCTGGGATAATCCATAACACATGGTACAGAAGTTAAAGTGAGGTTTTTTAGCCGGTAGGAGTCCGGCACTACCCCGGGTGTCCTCTTACAAGGGACCCGGGGTGTCCATGAAGGATTTTTCCTCACTAAAGAAGAAAAAAAAAAAAAAAACAAAAAAAGTAATAAGATTTAATGTAATGTAATGTATTATACTATAATGACAAATGTAATGTAATGTATTCATTACATTACATTAAATCATATTACTTTTTAAGCCAAGAACGCGTTGTAGAGTCGTTATAGGCAAAAGTAAGCGTTAAGTACGGATGTGCGGCATTGTTTTGACCTATTTAGAAATTACATTTAAAGATACCCGTGGCGAAGCACGGGTAATATGCTAGTTTAATTATATTGACGCTTATTGATTTACATTATTTTATTTATTTTCGGTTATTTATTACTTCTTATTATGTTGGACATTATTTTATGGGTTTTGTAAGCTTACACCGTACGCGTTCGGCCGTCGTCCCGTGTTTTGTACGCTGTAGAGACGGATTTGCACGGTTCCAAGCATATCTTGCATTGTTAGACCGTCCGTTACCTTTATTATCTTTTACATGACTAGCGTATAGGTTATTGCGATTATATTGATGTGAGTTATTTGGTATTATTTTACTTCATTAAATTGATGCTCGGTAATTATTGTTTCGCTGATGAGTGATTCTCGGTTTAAAATGCCTGCGATTTTCTAGTTAAGAGATTTGAACAAGTAAAGGCTTCGCGTACGTGATCTTCCGGCGTCCCGTGATTATAGAGTTATTTTGTGTATGTGGTATTAGTCCGATATAGGCCGTATCGCGAGTTGTATTTCGAGGCGACCTGTTATTCGAATCTGTCTGATTCCGTTTTGTCCTTTCCTGCTAGTATTCGAAATTCGGGACGAGCGTGGTTAGCAATAGAGTGTATGTAACGTAGGAGAGTGAGAGAGTCGATGCGGAAGTTAAAAAAAAATGTTAAAAATCCAAGATGGATTTTACGGGATATTCTCTTTTACATTTTCTTTGTTATTGTAATATTTTGCCAAATTAGTAATCGGTTTAAACGAGTGAATGAGCTGCCCTAGGGGCCATTGTGAATCCCGTACCTGTATTGTTGTTTGGATTATTTATTTGTTTTATTTCTTGCCTTTATTTATTTGTTATTGATTTTATTATTATTGATTTTATTCCTTGATTTAGTCTTATTGTTATGTTTTGTTTTATTTATTATTAATTTATTTCTGAATTTTATTTGTTGAGTTTATTTATTCATTTTATCTGCTGATTTTATTCGTATTGATTATTTTTTAATTTATGGATTTTAAGGATTTGTAACCACTTCGACAGTCCGAACACCCACTCTGCCTTGAACAGTTGTAGCTAGCCTGGGCTCAGTCTGGTCAAACACCTCGTGATTTTTCCTTCCGGGGCGTAAACGCTTAGCGCCCAACTTGAAAGAGTAAAAAAAAGGAAGGAAAAATAGCTCGGACCAGCTATGACGTGGTACGTTGAGGCACAAATTTCCGTTACAATATAAATTAATATTTCCGGAAAGACCAGGACTAATGACGATCTATGAACACGAGATAAAGTTGATAGAATCAAAACCAATCTCCTAACACCCGTAACCCGTACCGATATATTTGCGTGAATCGGTGCAAAAAGAGATAAACAATATGTGCAAATTAGGGGTTATTGAACTTGCGACGAGTCCATATTGTAATCCTTTGCGAATCGTATCTAAGAAAGACGGATGAGAGACAACACGATAATCGAAGGCGGTAATAAGTCGCCCCTTATTATTAACGAGATACTGCAAAAGCACAATGGAAAAACTTCTTTTACTACTTTGGATATGAGGCAAAGATACTGGTAAATGCCACTTACGATAGTATCGCGAAAATATACATCATTTTTATTCAACGGATCTCTTTCCTTCGAAGAATTAATGAGGCAGCCAAAACTGACGATTTCTTTAGAAATAAAATATCGTTAGTTCTGGTTACCTATTAATTCTTAATGAATGAGTGAGGTAATCAGAGCTGACAAAAATTAATTATTCGATTATTCTAGGAAAATATCGATAACGCAGGAATCCAAGCGGCGCTGACTCACACCCCGAGTTGCGATTTGCCAAAAATGTCCATCTTAGACAATTTGGTCGAAGTTGATGCATAAATTCATAAGCTTAATAAATTATTGTCAAAAAGTCTACACGACCGTGTATTTACTATTAATTGTTAATAACATCGTTAGTTGGTAGATGACTTATACAGGTTGAAATGAATAACCGAGAAAGAGCTCCTCGCTATTGTATACTCAATAGTCAAGTTTCGTGTGTATATTCTTGCGCGTAATTTTGTAATTATTACGGATCATCAGGCTCTTACCTTTTGTTCAGTTTTCGCAACTACCAAGCACACACTCAACTCATGCACACGCTACACTCACAATCATCTGACGCCTCGCATCATATGGTATAGCTCGCAGGTATGCTATATCGATTTATCGACCGCGCAATCAAACACATTGTCCATCAGCTTACATCCTCGATCGTAGCTAACTCAAGCGGCCAACACTGCTAGCGTGGCTCCAGCGGCAAGACCACTCACAAGGCTCACTTTCAAGCAAGCTGTGACGCACGTCCGCCCTCTTGATACTCTGCCTCGTGGTAGACGGATGTGGCCATTCTTCTCACTCGAGTCGTTCGCGTTATACGTTCCCGCGTAAACTCACGTAGATATTCATTGGGTCCACTCACAATTTTTGTCTACTCAGTAGTGTAGCGTATTACATTACACCCGTGTTTCAACTCAGTGTCAGTGCGAAACATAGCAAACCAACAGGACTATCGCAACCTTCACATAAACGTCAACGGCGTGGTTCGTCGTTGGCAGCAGAGACGCCATTCAGCCTCGCATCTCACGTTGGCTATAGCCCACTCATCAGCCTGCTATGTGGCTTCATTAGAGCTCTACAACCAGACCACATGACCAGGATCATCCACACGGACCAACAAGTCAACTCAACGGCCTCATATCCCCTTCAGTACATCATCACACAGGCCAGACAAATCAAATTACATACGTTCTGTAATCAACAGGTATTTTTTACGCAACCAAAGTTAATTAATTGAATAAACGTTGAATTATTATTGTTACATACTGAGTGCACTCACTTAATTATACTTGTTACCAGGATCCTTAGTCTTAATATTCGCACCTGTCACTCGACATGCTACGTGCGAATGCATCGACCTGCTATCAGTCGACAGATTAAGAATACTCATATGATACATGTTCACTGCACAGAGCACTACATTCATTGCCATTTATTATGTGTTACTCAGGCTGACTAGGCGCTCACTCTACGCACTTGTCAATTTCTCTTATAGTACTCTGTCGCATCAGATAGTTTTCATTCTAGAGTTCTCAATAATTTTATGTGAACCATTACCAAATATTTCAAACTCACTCTCAATCATTTGCATACATTGTTTAGTTTTTGAGATAATTCTAACACACTTTCACTCATTATCATACACCTTTCTTAATAAGAGGTCGTTTCATAGAGCGAGGATAAGTAGGTGGATATCAAGGATACAAGAATATTCGTTTGTGGTGGAATATTGCAATATCGCAGTCAATGTCGACAAATCGCATGAGGTAGTTAATGACGTATTGGTTATAGTTACTCAGCTCGAACTAGATCCAGTTTTGAGGAGAGAATTAAAGAATCTATAGCAATCACAGGATGAGGATGAAGAGCTCATAGACTTTGTAAATAAATATAAACAGGATCACGCCGACAACATACAAAATTACAATGGAATTTGGTTTTGTGAAGCAATACAATCGCCTCATTGGTGTATTTTGATTCTTCTTAGATTAAGATTTCTCGTGATTCGAGCCGAACACGAGCAAATGGGGCATACGGAAGAGTACAAGACGTTACACCACTTGAAAAGATTCGTTTGTTGGAGAGGAATGCAGAAAGATGTGAATATGTTGTTAGCTGTGATGTCTATCAATGGGTAAAACATCTCCAAAGGACTATGAACGACAAATACTGCCAAGTAAAATCAAATTTTCCCGGAGATCTCGTGACTGTCGATTCTTATGGACCGTTACCGAGATCGATTGGATGAGTTCAATATATTTTTGTAGTCCTGGACGCATTTTCGTAATTCATTAGATTATATTCTGTAAAAAAGGCTACATCGAGGACAGTAGTTGTATTATAATGAGTGTGAGACTGAGTTTGAAATATTTTTAATCTGTCGACAGATAGCAAGTCGATGCATTCACATGTACCATGTCGAATGACAGATGCGAATCGTAAGATTTAGGATCCTGGTGACAAGTATAAATAATTAAATGCACACAGTAATTAACAATAATAAATTCAATGTTTATTCAATTACTTAACATAAGTTACATAAAAAATACCTGTTGAATACAAGAATATGTAACTTGATTTGTCTGGCCTGTGTGTTGATGCACTGGCGGTGAGTGAGTTCTCAGGCCTCTGAGTTGACATGTTGATCCCGTGTGGTTGATCCTGGTGATATGGTCTGATTATAGAGCTCTATTGAAACCACACGGCAGGCTGGTGAGTAAGCTAACACCAACGAGCGATGCGAGGCAGAATGGCGTCTCTGCTGCCAACGACGAACCACGCCGTTGACGTTAATATGAATGTTGCAATATTCCTGTTGGTTTACTGTGATTCGCACTGACACTGAGTTGAAACACGGGTGATTTGACCAAGAATGTAATGTAATACACAATAATACTGAATGCACACCAAAGTGAGTGGAACAAATGAATATCTCTGTGAGTTTACGCGGGAACGTGTAGCATGAACGACTCGAGTGAGAACAAAGGCCACATCCGTCGACCACGAGACAGAGTATTAAGAGGGGAGACGTGCGTCACAGCTTGGTTGAGTTGTGATTCGCCGCCAGCGATGGAAAGTGAGCCTTTTGAGTGGTCTTGCCGCTGGGGCCACGGTAGCAGCGTTGGCCGCTTGAGTAAGGTTCGATCGAGGATGTGAGTTGATGGACAATGTGCTTGAGTGCGCAGTCGATAAAGCGATATAACATACCTGCGAGCTATACCATATGACGCGAGGCGTCAGATGATTGTGAGTGTAGCGTGTACATGAGTTAAGTGTGTACTTCGTAGGAGCCAAGTATGGTGAGTAAGCCGCATGCGAAAGCATTTCCCAACTAAACGCCTCAATCGTTTCCTTGACCAGTTTTTCTGTGTGTGATGGTGCATTATCATGAAGCAAAATCACTTTGTGTTGCCTTTTTTGATATTCTGGTCGTTTTTCACGCAAAGCTTGATTCAAATCGATCATTTGTTGTCGGTAGCATTTAGTATTAACGGTTTCGCCAGGTTTTAGCAGCTCATAATAAATCACACCCTTCTGATCCCACCAAACACAGAGCATTGTCTTCCGTCCATAGCGATTTGGCCTTGCAGTCGATGTCGATGGTTCGCCCGGAGTTACCCATGATCTTTTACGCTTAGGATTCTCAAAATATATCCACTTTTCATCGCCAGTCACAATTCGATGGAGAAATGACTTTCTTTTGTACCTGGCGAGCAGCATTTCGCAAGTGGTTTTTCGGTTTTCCTGCTGTCTTTCATTCAGTTCATGTGGAACCCATTTTCCCATCTTCTGGATCTTTCCCATGGCTTTCAAACGTATGGAGACGGCTTCTTGTATCACATTTAATTGATCCGCGAGTTTTTGTTGCGTTTGAGCGTCATCCTTATCCAACAATACTTGCAATTCGCTGTCTTCAAACTTTTTCGGTGGTCTTCCACGTTCTTCGTTTCTCACGTAAAAATCTCCTCTTTTGAATTTTTTAAACTACTCAAAGCACTGTGATTTACCAAGAGCATGCTCACCGTAAGCTTCGACAAGCATCCGATGCGATTCTGCAGCAGTTTTCTTCAATTGGTAACAGAAAATCCATGCTGTCCGCAAATCGTAGTTTCCAGGCACAAAATTTGACATGTTCAACGCTATTACAAACTATGCTGTTGTATGAAACTTGTATTGTTGTGAGTTGAAAATCTGTGTCAGAGATGTCAACAAGGACATGGCGCCAATGACGCGGTTTGACGGTAACTACATTGACAGCTAGGGCCATCTATGGGCAAATTCCGGTTTCATATTTATAGACCTGGTAGACAATCTGAGACCATCACATAATGCAAATTAATCCCCTCGAGTAACTCTCAAACTGGGGGGGGGGGGGGGGGGGGGGGGGGGGGCTAGAGCGAGACGAGTCTCTTTTACCTTTTTTTTTATACCTTACTACTCAGAAAAAACCATTGTATTCAATATTTACTGCGTTATGACACGACACGGACACAAAAGCAGTGTTTTAGGTAAAAAAAAAGCCCTTTTTCAGGTACACATATAGTCCAAGTTGGACAGGCAGCATTAAACTTCAAGTGTTTCTGACATATGAAGGATGTAACGTGATAGAATATTTATACGCTGAGTCCTCCTCGCACGACGGCTTCTAGCACGATCTCGCATGTCCCGGTAGGCTTACGTAGGACGATATTTAATAATTTTTTTTTGTATTTTATTTTTTATCATTATACGATCGGACGAACCGAGAGAGAGTGAGGGGAAAGAGAAAGAAGGAACGCATCGCACTCACGGTCTTGGTCGACTTCGGGATCCAGTAGCGCTACTTAAAGCGAGAAGATACAATCATCTTCCGCCTCTCATTGTCGGGATATAGAGCTGTCCCGCTCGACAATTATCTACAGCATGTAACAATGTGGTTTACTTGTCGGACTGGGCTAAGTATTTCTATTATCTACTGTTAACTTATGCGTTGTTCAGATGAGGCGCCTACGCTGAGTCTGCTCTGAGTCTGGTCACCAACCTCGTTATTATTTTAAATATGAAAAGAAACACAAAATATACTAAATTTAGAAAAATACAAAATAATGAAAATAAATGCACCAAAAATTTGAGAATTAGAAAACTGAATTTAATTGAATAGGCTGAATTTGATTTTACTACTTTGGACTGAGAACCAGCACACAATTATATTAATTGTGTGCTGTAGGTACTGAGAGAGGTGTGCGCACTGCAGCCTTTTCTGCGGAGCACGCCACGCTATGAGACATGTGAGTGCGCAGGTGGATTTTACCAATCCCAGCAACTTCTCAACAAGATGGGCAAACAGAACATACAGAGAGTGAGCGCTTGCACATACAACTCTGGTACTTCTTGAGTGCTGGGATTTTATGACTGACTGTGAAGCCGTCAATACTGCAACACACGATAGAATGAGCTTGAGGATGCACAAATGATTAGACTGAATTCACAACACTTTCTCAGCAAGTTTAATTGGGGGAAAGTGCAGTGAATTGGTAAAATACACGCAATTATATTAATCGAGCATGCTAGCAATTTTGTGGAAAAACGTGGTGCAGCCCGCGCTGCAGAGCACGTCACAATGTGGGCCCTTTATGAGGATGTACCGAATCAAATCTACTCACCGTCAGTGAATTACGCTGAATTATGACGGTGCACGCTTACCTTAATTTGAGTCATGTTGAGCAAACCAAGGTTGAGAGAATCCAGTGGAAAAAGTGAAGATTCGTCCGAGCTTTGCCAAGTGCGTGCGCTGTTCGTGCGGGTTTTCAGGTAAGTGTCGAAATATCGAATATGGCTGCGGAATATGAAAGCGTCGTTGGGTGCTGAAGTCAATTGAGAGAGATAGCCGGTGAGCGAAGCCGAAGTCAAGCGAGAGAGACATCCTCTCGCTCGACGCGGCATGCCTACGAGGCACAACCTCGGCTCTGCGAAGCCCTGCCTTGGCTATCTCCGCCCAACCGAACGCTGTGTGCTCGAGCACAGCAACAGGTCGACGCACGGCGAATATCGATCGCCGTGCGCCAGCTGATTATCCAACAAATACACTTGGGTATAATTTTTCATTTCACATGTATTGTCAGTTCTCAGGAAACGATACACAATGTGAAAATTGGTCTTACAAGGAAAGGTACTTTGGTGTCCCCCTCCGATTTTAATGCAACTCACGTATGTTGTAGAACATCGAAAACTAAAAGACACGTATTTTTTTTTATCGGCGGAAAAACATTTTTGAGGGGTGAAATCGCCCTTCAAAAATAGCATGTCGAGGGGTGATTTTGCAGTTTCACCCAGAAGGCGTCAACCGATTTTAATAAAACAAAAACCAAAATACTCCTCATTGAAGACAATCAAAATTCCACGCTAAGTTGAAAAAAAAAATTCATTTGCAGGGGTGAACAACCCCCTGATTTTTCAAATTTCCACCCTACACAAAAAACTAATCAACCAAATTAAACAGAACATGTACCATTTGGAAGGGCAAGTCAAAATAAAGTTGACGTATTTTTGTACATTCACAGGAAAATGAGTTTACGGGGGTAAACTACCCCTTATCCATTAGTACGTATATTTGTGCATACATTTTTGTTTCTCGTTATTTAAATGTCCGAATTGATTCAAAACATTCCTGTTAGCCGAAGTCAAGGGGGGGAACTTCGCATGATGCTTTATTTATTATTAAGGGGGTGACCGGCTGGTACTTACAAGTAGAATGGTCCATTCACGAGTTTCGCGTTATTTACTGAAAAAAATAGCTTGTTCAAATACAGAATACTGGGGAATGTTGCTGGGGTTGAGTGGTTGTATGGCATATATGTATGGTTGTATTTCGAAACAGCGGCAATCAGCTGAGGACATAGGCGAGAGATAAAAAATACCCGGTTTCGGCATGCGCATTTATTCGACTGTCGTCCTTTTCACGTCCCATGTTAACGCTCTCCCCACGCTCCATTCTCTCACATTTATTCTTACCGCCTTGCGCATCTACATACACCACAGTATATATTATAATGTATCATTCCTTTTACAATTCATCAACGTGCAATGTGCACGTCATAATTTGCAGCAATCATGGTTCGTAAGTCGTGCAGAAATGATACTCTTCAAAAAAATGTTGCATGCATAAAGACTTCTTGCACCATGAGCATCTGATGATGGCCACATTATTACAACCTAGTACTTCACAGTGTGCTTGCGACGATTGACCGAAACCAAAACTCACTGGATTGTCGAATTCGTTTGGCTTATCGGTTATATAATTACTTTTGAACAATGCATATTTGAAAAGATTTATATATCTGGGTGATGGAAGTTGATTGTGTGCGAGAGATTGCATTTTGATTATGTTGTTTCTCAAGTGCAAATTAATATCAGAATTAAGTAATAATACACTGCCGGAAAAATGTCGTACAAAATTTTTCCATATTCGGAAACTAAAAACGTCGAGTGGTTGGATTTTCCCTGTGGTGCCTTTAGGTATTATCTTTGTGATTATTTTTTTGCCCCGAGGTGTTGCATTTAGAACAACTACTGGGCAGTGTCCACTCCACGAGTCTATCAACAATACGCTGTCACGGCCGGTGTTGGGGAAGAATACTTTTTCCAACCAAATTTTGAAGTGCTCTATACATAGGATGATATTGGTTATCGATATAGTATAATTTATCACATGTTCAATATTTTCTGGCAATCATTTTTGTCCATACCTGAAGTCATTTTTCCGGATTTCGTTGCTGTTAAAAATATGTTTTCTGGTCTGAATAAATTTTTTTCCGCGATTGGGCCGAACTCACCCTTTCCCTCTTTTAGAACGATAAAAAGGGGTGACAATAATTTTCCATCTGCATTTATGGTTGGCTGGATAGTGTAGCTGTGAGTTGTAGATAATACGGATTGTACTACACATTGCACTTATTTAGTTCCTTCAGTCGTCAGAGTCCTGCCAGAGTGGATTTCCAGTTGAAAACCGCTCTGATCTGAATTATATATGTTTTCCGGTCCATATGTTTGAATATATGGTTTAATTTCATTTACGAAGTTTTCTGCATTCATCCTTAAAACTGGTTCGTCTTCTATAGTCTTTCGTGTTACGAATTTATTAATTTTCCTGGACACAATACGATGTGATTTCTTGAACTTCCGAAGCCAATTATGAGAAGCTTTAAAACGAATGTCTTCGTGACCTATCTCTTTTTGAGCTTGTAGAGCCCACTTTTGAAGGTCGATATCATGAACAATGAAACCAGCATCTATTGCGGCTTGTATGTTTTTCAAAGTATATTCAGAGATTTGAGCTAATTTCTCCTTGTAGGTCCCACCTTTGTTCATTTGATTTGCCCAGCGTTTTAATTGTCGTACAGATTTGACTTTTTTGAATTTCTGACTCACGGTATCGACACTGTAATTTTTCTTCTCACCGGATCTCCAGTATTCGATTGCTTTGCGTTTGTAATCGTAGCTTATGTCTTCTTCGTCTTTAGAACAAGTATCAGAATCCACTGGACCTTCATCATGTTGCCAAAGAGTGTCCTCGACAGGGTTAACATCATATTGCTTGAATGGCTCTTGAAAATCTAGCGATTGTTCCTCGATAATTTCAACTCCGTTATAATCGTCCATGCAGTCGACCAGAACTTTTTCGAAATTCTGCTTTACCTCGATTTCTGCATTGTTAATCGGAGTTTCGAGAATATTCATGGCTTGAAATGTAGCCAAAAGAAGTTTAATGACGTTGATTGGATTCACTTTCATGGTCTATTGATTTTTTTTGTCAGAAATTAT
The DNA here is from genome assembly GCA_963942595.1 of Cylloceria caligata. Classification (NCBI taxonomy): domain Eukaryota; kingdom Metazoa; phylum Arthropoda; class Insecta; order Hymenoptera; family Ichneumonidae; genus Cylloceria; species Cylloceria caligata. Next base: position 51,157,701 of record OZ012706.1, on the reverse strand, counting down.
AACTGATGCACTGGCACTCCGTTCAGATGAGCAACTGAAGATCGCTGTATGTATCGCGGCTTTTATATTTGAAAGACTTGTTGCTGAACCACATGCGATATCAGCAGATAATACGCAGTCCCAGATAGCCGCCTATGTAGAAAACACCTCTTACTGCGTCGAAAGTATTTTTATCATATTGGCGTATGATTAGATTACTCAAAAAAATAAGATCATATTCATTTCATTGGAATAACTGACAAAGTTCTATAGATGGAACGACTGTTGCATCATCGACTTATTCCGAAATTTGCGCCGAATCGAAATACTATCTAATCGAAAGGTCGATGACATATGACGATAAATTATTGATAAGCACAAAATCAGCACAAAGAGTGAACGCAAGCAGCTCTTTAACATGTAAATAACGAGAAACAAGAATGTACGCACAAATATACGTACTAATGGATAAGGGGTAGTTTACCCCCGTAAACTCATTTTCCTGTGAATGTGCAAAAATACGTCAACTTTATTTTAACTTGCCCTTCCAAATGGTACATGTTCTGTTTAATTTGGTTGATTAGTTTTTTGTGTAGGGTGGAAATTTGAAAAATCAGGGGGTTGTTCACCCCTGCAAATGAATTTTTTGCTTCAACTTAGCGTGGAATTTTGATTGTCTTCAATGAGGAGTATTTTGGTTTTTGTTTTATTAAAACCGGTTGACGCCTTCTGGGTGAAACTGCAAAATCACCCCTCGACATGCTATTTTTGAAGGGCGATTTCACCCCTTAAAAATGTTTTTCCGCCGATAAAAAAAAATACGTGTCTTTTAGTTTTCGATGCTCTACAACATACGTGAGTTTCATCAAAATCGGAGGGGGACACCAAACTGACCTTCTTGTAAGTACCAGCCGGTCACCCCCTTAATAATAAATAAAGCATCATGCGAAGTTCCCCCCCTTGACTTCGGCTAACAGGAATGTTTTGAATCAATTCGGACATTTAAATAACGAGAAACAAAAATGTATGCACAAATATACGTACTAATGGATAAGGGGTAGTTTACCCCCGTAAACTCATTTTCCTGTGAATGTGCAAAAATACGTCAACTTTATTTTAACTTGCTCTTCCAAATGGTACTTGTTCTGTTTAATTTGGTTGATTAGTTTTTTGTGTAGGGTGAAAATTTGAAAAATCAGGGGGTTGTTCACCCCTGCAAATGAATTTTTTTCTTCAACTTGGCGTGGAATTTTGATTGTCTTCAATGAGGAGTATTTTGGTTTTTGTTTTATTAAAATCGGTTGACGCCTTCTGGGTGAAACTGCAAAATCACCCCTCGACATGCTATTTTTGAAGGGCGATTTCACCCCTTAAAAATGTTTTTCCGCCGATAAAAAAAAATACGTGTCTTTTAGTTTTCGATGCTCTACAACATACGTGAGTTGCATTAAAATCGGAGGGGGACACCAAAGTACCTTTCCTTGTTAGTTTTAATTACCGCACTTCGGCGCCAAGCAAGGCGATGATTCCACAAACTCTATGTAGTTGAACACTTCGCGCTGGATGATATCGATGGTTTTCAGAAGTTTTGCACGTCGCTCGTAGCAGCTCTAAGAGACCAATAGCGTAGTAGGCACGCAAGTCTAGCACGGCTACCGTCTTTTGTAGATGGGCGGCGTTGAGGTAGCCGTTAAGTGAAGACAAAAACTTATGAAGCTGGCCAACCCCAAGATGTCAAAATGCACGGCCGAAACATCCTCCCCCGTCGTCGAGGGAGCTGGTCTAGCGGTGGTGCGATTGATAATAATACGAGCCAGGCGTATGGTCATTCGAGCATTGAGCTAGCCGTTCTGATGGTGACTACTCGAATGAGCTGATCCTTGCGTGGGTGTAGAGCTGTCATGCGAGCGAGGGGCCACTTGGTAGATGGTTGTCGCTCATTGGTAAGCAGGACAATGGAGCCGATCTTGAACTCGTGAGATAGGTGATGCCACTTCGATAAAGACTGAAGGCGCTGAAGGTAACCTGTAGACCATCGGTTTCAGAGGCCTTGAACCTTCTGCTGGATGAGCTGCCAACGAGAAAGACGAGAGATGGACAAGTATTCCCAAGATGGCTCAGGGATGGCCGTGGGTGCGTGTCCGATAAGGAAATGCTCCGGAGTGAGTACCGAAAGGTCGCCTGGGTCCTCTGAGAGGGGCTCGAGAGATCTAGAGTTGAGCACGGCATCGATTTGCGCTAGAAGCGTTGTGAGCTCTCGAACGTGAGCATGTTGTTACCGGTATTTGGAATGAGATAATACTTCACGGATTCCACTGCCGCTTACCATTTTCCACCAAGGTGGGGTGCCCCGAGGGAGTTAAATGACCACTGGGTGCCATCCTTGGGCAAGATCAGGGCTAAATGCTGGGATTCGCGCGACACAGACGAGAAGAGCTTCTTGAGTGTGGCATCGGCTCCCAGGAAGGCTGTCCTACGGTCAGAAAACAGGTTCCTGCAGAGTCTACGACGGGCAACGAAGCGACAGTATGTCGCGAGGAAGCCGTCTGCAGTGTAATCTGAGACGACCGCGAGGTGAACCGCGGACGTGGCCATACACACGAAGATCGAGAGCCATCTCTTGTATGACTTATGCCCGCGAACTTTCCATGAGCGGAGCGATATTGGGCCGGCGTAGCCGGTTCCAGTATTAAGGAAGGTACGAATAAATGTAAGACGGGCAGCAGGTTGCTGACCCATGAGCTGCTGTACTCGAATCCTTCGATGGCGAGCGCACGGGACGCACTTGAGGATGAATGATTGGACTGGTGCTCGTCCACCGAAAAAACTAACAGGATCGCCTGGGGTGGGCGAGAGTAAGCAGCGTTCCATCGTGGAATCCTCGGAGATGGGCGTCCTTGATAAGAAGCAGGGCGAAGCGAGAATCCCTGGTGACGATAGCCTGGTGCTAACTTTCCGGGTTGAGCTGGGCGAACTTCAGTCGGTCGCCTACTCGGAGAACCCCTTGTTGGTCGATGAAGGCAGTGAGTCATGTCATCGGGTGAGACGGTCTGAGTCTTTCACGGTTGGACAAGATTCTGAGTTCGGCTGTAAGGTGCGCTGTCTATGTAACACGGACCCAGAATAGCCGCGTGTGTTTAATGTCACAAGGAGCGAACGGGGTGGAGAGAGATGATCGCGGAGTTCATCGGAACCGGGCAATAAACCATTGACAGATGGCTGTGACCCTAAGCAGCGTAGTAAGTGAGGAGATCGTTGGATAATCTCCCAGGGCTCGAGTGGCGTTGCTTTCGCAATGAGGACGACTCCATATACGACTCTATATTATAGTTGCGCACGAATTTTTTCTAACGTGAGGGATAAGAGCTGAACCATGGAAGATTAACAGACGAGTTGGTCCAGAGGAAGGTTTTCGCGTTGGCCAGGTTAAGCTGGTTCTTAAGATATTTCACCAACCGCACGAACAGGACGGCGACAGAGAGTTCGAGCCATGTTATAGTGAGCTTTTTGAGCGGAACAACACGTGTCTTGGAGCAGACCAAGGTGATCCGTGGGTGCTCGTCGCCATTTTGCACCTTGAGTTAGACAATGGCGGTCATGGCGAGATTTGAGGCATCTGAAAATCCATGAGCGGTCGAGTGCGCGGATAGCCCGAGCCATCGGTCGATTGTCATATCCAACAGCGTCTCGAGGTCGTTGCGCAAATTTGCTAGGCGTTGAGCGGTTTGTGGGGAAACCTCGTCGTCCCGTCCGAGCTGGTCGAACCCCAGCTCCTGAAGCATAGTTTTTACTCGTATAACAACTGGGGGAAGGGAACCGAGAGGGTCATAAAGCCGGGAGAGCACTGAGAGGATGGTGCCTTTTGAGATCCTTGATTTAGTAGAGTAACAAGTTGCGAAGGCGGACAGACCCGAGCTGGGCTTCCATGAAAGACCGAGGATCTTTGCCTCGGAAGTGTCGAATATGTGAGAACCGTCGTGGGCGCTGTCAAGAGAGAGTGCTTGGAGGAGCTGAACACTGTTGGCGAGCTATTTAGCGATCGGGAAAGCTCCTGAAGTACAGAGTCTTCTGACCTGTCGAGTAGTTTTCAGATGTCGTCAACGTAGCGACCATTTACCATCGGCGAGACGGCCAAGGAGGAGCGATTGTCTTCGTTCTCAATCAGCTGGAGGAGCAGGCCAATTGTGAGGAAAGGCGCTGGTCGAGTGCCGTATGTGACGGTTGTGAGCTGGAACTGTTCGAGCATCCCCTCAGAGCCGGTCCAGTGAATCTGTTGCATGGACCAATCTTCCTCATGAACCCGGATTTGGCGGAAAATCTTGGTAATGTCAGCTATGAAGATGAACTTGCGCTGCCGAGACGACAGCAGCACGTCAGAAATGTCCTTCCGCACTTTGGCCCCGATGTCAAGAATGTTGTTGAGCGACAATCCTGTGCTGATCTTTGCAGAGCCATAAAGACGACCCGCAGCTTCGTTGTTGCGCTGGACTCCCGAAGTACCCCGTGATGCGGCAAAAAGTAGCCCGTCCGAGAGTTAACGGTCGGCATCGGAGAATCTCAACCCTCCTGGTGAATGATCACCATATGCCAAGGTCTTTTCGTCAAGCCGACACAAGGTTGCAGGGACGCTCAGGGGAGCAGGCTTGAGTAGATATGTGGGTACCTGCTGCAAATAACCGTATTCTTCGAGGAATTTGCAATATAGCTTCTGCAATCGAGCCGGGCCAACATACGACACTGGCAAGCGAGGGCGGTTTGGTGCGAGTCGCCGAGAGATAAACATGGAGCCGTGAATGGTAGCCAAATAAGATACTGGCCCGAGCTATCGCGTGAGTGAGTCTCCAGGAAGTGTTGCTCACACTCAAGCTCCTCTGGTATCAATTCTAATTCAATGCACTCGGGAACTTCTTCCTGGGTTCAGAAGGTCATGAGTAGGTAATCGAGTTGGACACTATAACGTGAAGAGAGGACGCGTGACAGTTCCGTTCGGCTCCCGTGGATCCGTAGGTAATGCGGCCTAGGTGCGTGGGTTGGGCTACAGGCGACTCGTGACTTCCTTGGTGAATCGGCGCCGACGAGAAGGTCGACGGGAGCCGGAACTCGAAATGCCGGGTCGGCGAGCTGGAGTCCCTCGAGGTGAGCCCAGTCGAGATCCTCAGCTGAGAAAGACGGAAGAGAAGTTATGAGATGGTCGAGTATATGGGCGAGTAATTCGAACATGTAACCTGAGTGACACGATTTAAAGACGAGCCGGACAACGCTGGTCGTGGTTCCGAACTGCGAATCTCCTACGCCGGAAAGCAAAATGGAGAATCTCCTCCTCGTAAGATGCAGCTGGCGAACAAGCTATGCGGAGATGAGCGAGAACTCCAAACCCGGGTCCATGAGGAGTCGGACCTGGTGAGCAGGACTATGGTCCTCGTCGAGAACGGTAACGCAGATCACAAGTAGGACCCCCGGACAAGACGACTGAGTGGAGCATTCCTGGCCGCTGACCGCGACTCATCGATTCATTGGATAGACGTTGACGATCCAAGGGGCGCAGGGATTTTAACTCGGTGAGGTGTTGACCGCGCCGAGTCTGGCGTAAGCGATGGAGTTCGAGTCGGCTGCGGGGTAGTGCGAGACTGTTCATACGGACGCTTGTTCAGATGCAGCAGAGTGTAGTAGCACTGTTATCATGTCTGGCAGGTGGGCGTCGTCTGGCAAATGTGAACGGCACGGTTACCTATTGTAGTTACGGTATAGTTAGAGATCAATTTAGCCGACTCGTCGGCCAGGCTGCTGCGGAGATACGGCATTTGCTCTACGTTGGAGAGCTCCGGATTTGTGCCTACGAGTGATGTGAACAAATCCCGGAATGACCGCCACTCTGCGTACATTCCAGAGAAACGAGGCAGCGCGATTTTCGGAAGCGCACGCCTTATCGACCCGCATGGTTGAGAGCTGGACGTCGAGGCGTGGCGAGTATCGGGAAGATGAGCCCCTCCAGCCTGATCTATGAGTTACGTGAGGAGGATATTTGTTGCTGAAAAGTGAGCAAGAATACGGTCAAATAGTTTGCACGCGAAGGATGGAATGGCGGATACACCCTCGAGTTTCCCATTGGAATCAACAATCTTCTCGTGGGTCTACTCGAACTTGTCGCAGTAGATGTTGATCAGGTGTAACTAATCGTCTAGGTCTGGGGCGCCGAGCTAGTCGGATTGGCCGGGTTCAAGTTCGGTGCGCGTAGTTTCGCTGATTTGGACATGGCCGGCTAGTTAGTGCAGAACGGCAGGTGGCATGGAAAAGACGAAGCACGTCTCCTGCTAGCGGAGCAACAGAAAGGGGGGTACGGTACGAGAAGTCGAGCGCGTTGCACACAACCGAGTACGATGAACTGTAAGACAGCGAACACTGAAACATACACAACGCGAGTGAGCGAGATGGAGCGTAATAACAGTCAATATGACGTGCGCAGAACGCCATGCGGAGTGTAGACAGCAAGCGAGAGCTAAGGGGGACTACACGAGAGGCCGGACGCACACCGAGTCCACGATTGGTCGCGCTGCGCGAAGCAAGGTGCGTAAGTCGAACGCGAGAGTTTGGCAACGAGAGCGAAAGAGATGGAGCTTGTTGAAAGACAATATGGCTTACACTGAACGCCACGCGGAGCATGATTAGCCGATCAACAGGTAGATGAGTAGCGCGCGCTTCTCCTAGCAAAGCGAGTGCGAAAGAGATGCTGAATGGTGATTTACGCGCGTAACACCTACCGCGCACGAGAACCCGGCAACACAACGCTCCCCCAGCACGATCTGAACAATTAATTCGCACTACTCTCTCACCGATCCGGCTCGAAGGTCCACAAAATGTTTTAGCGCGGATATGGTGTGGTGAGAAGAGAAAATAATGTTCGAAGAGCGAAGCGAAGGTCGAGTTAACGAGCACGCCTCGTGGCGTCACTTCATATTTTTTCAGTTCTCAGGAAACAATACACAATGCGAAAAATAGTCCTAGTTTTAACTGATGCACTTCGGCGACGAGCAGGGCGGTGATTTTACAAACTCATGTGGTCGAACACTTCGCGCTGGACGATATCGATGGTTTTCAGAGTTTTTGCACGTTGCTGGTAGAAGCTCCAAAAGAACAATGGTGTGGGAGGCACGCTGGTCAAGCCTCGAGCACGAGCACGGTCATTTGTAGAGGTGCGGCATTGAAGTAGCCGTTAAGCGAAGACAAAAGCTTATTAAGCCGGTCAACCACGAGATGTCGCAAAGTGCAGCCGATACAGTTACAGTTTTCCCGAAGTGCTTGAGGATTGATGCTTCGCAGAATGACAAAATTTTTTGCCTCTTTTTCTGTTTTGTTTCATTGATTGTTATTCTCAAGTAGACGTAATGCCAAGCAAGTTGCATGACATGTATCATATTCTACTTCGTCGACTGTTTGAAGAACTTTGAAATACGTTGGGCCTCTGTTTTTATGAAGAAATAATCTCAAGTAGTAGCATTCAAGGTTTCTCAGGTGGACTGTGTAGACGCGGCCGAAAGTGTCACTGGATGAATGTGGACATATCCTCAAAATATCCAGTCAATGTCGTTATCGGTTGTTTTTGCGACAATATTTGTGAAATTATTTTTATTAAAATAAACTCTTTGATCACTCTCTAGATACACGCCAAGATGTAAGACTGACGGATATCGTGAGTGGATCGGGAATCCAAAGATGTGCTACGCTGCTTCATCACTTGAAATATACCTCCCTGCATGATACTCGGGGGTTTCATCACTGCTATTATCATTTGCCATCATAAACACTTCTTGATCTGATCCTTCGCGGACATACTATCTTGATCAAAAGGTTTTAGGACCGGCCACCGTATGGTGCATTTGTAAAAGTTACGCTGCACTGAGTACATCTGCCTTTGTGCGTGTTTTCGATTTTTTATAAGTTTGAAAATGACACAACTGCGCATCAACGAGTTTGCATTACATGTTGTTTGAAAAACGTATTTAACGGTCCGCAGACCTTGGAAATGTTGGAGAAGTGTTTCGGCAACAATACTCTTTCGAGATCAAACGTTTTTCGGTGGCTCGAATGCTTCAGAAGTGGCCGTGAGTCGGTCGAGGGTGACGAGCGCAGTGGTAGGCCGTTGACGTCGAAAACCGACGAAAACATCGATAAAATTAAAGTAATGTTCGCCGCAAACCGCAAATTGACCATCAGAGAACTGTTAGAGGTCTGAACATCGCTTATGCATCGGCTCAAGACACTTTGGTTAGTAATTTGGGCCTCAGACCTGTCACTGCAAAGCTGGTTCCGAAAGATATCAATTTCATGTAAAAAAAGGTCCGCCTTAAAATCGCGAAAGACATGATATCCAAGGCCGAATCCAACCCAACATTTATCAAACGGATCATCACTGGAGATGAGACGTGGATTTATGAGTATGACACGCAATCCAGACATCAAGCGAGTGAATGGCGTGCACCGAATGAGTCAGGACCGAAAAACCACGTCGTTTTCAGTCAAAAATAAAGACGATGCGCACGGTTTTCATGGATTACAACGGTGTTGTGCATCATAAATTCTTGCCAGAAAAACAGACAGGCAACAAGGAGTATTATTTGGGCATTATGAGACGTTTGCGTGAAGCAATTCGCCAAAAAAGACCGGATTTGTGGGAAAGAACTCATGGATTTTGCACCACGATAACGCACCGTCGCACAATGCGATCCTTATCCGTGATTTTTTTGACTAAAAACAACACGAATACTATCCAGCATGCTTAGAATTTACCTGATCTGGCTCCTTGCGACTGTTTCCTATTCAACCGTCTTAACAACCCGTTTCGCGGAACGCATTACAGCCCCCGAGAGGATGTCATGAAAAAATCGAAGACGGCTCTGATAGACATACCGATAATTGAGTACCAGCGGTGTTTCGAGGATTGGATCAAGCGCTGGCGTAAGTGTGTTACAGTCGATCGAGAGTATTTTAAAGGAGACCACATCGATTTTGATGAATAAATTTGTATTTTCGATTTTATGAATAAAGATCTAAAACTTTTTGATCAAGGTGGTAGTTGAGGATGCATTTAATCGAATTTACGGAGTTGCAGCATGCAACATTGATGTAGGCATCAAACATTCGCAAAAGTGAACCACTGAATGGAAGAATCCATCTATTATCTATTACTATAGCCACCAATTTTTTTTTTTATTTCTGCTGTACGTCCACCATTCTTTCTACGGCTTTCTACGTCGGTATAATGTATGACTGCGTTACCGTCTGCTTTTTTTTTTCAAAAATTGACGAGGGAACATTTTACTGCACAATTGGTCATTCAATCACGGTGAATGCCAATTCAAAGGTCCGCTTGGCCCGTGCACCATGTTTTTAATAATAATGTCATAAAGATTCTTGTGAATGCCAGGATTCGGAATTTTGCTGAGATTATGGCAACGATTTGGGTTGACCTTAGGGTGTTTGTCAGCCATATAAAATGTGAACATGTAGCAATTCTCGTTGTTGCCATTTAACAGAGCGCAACAAACATTTAACCAAACCAAAACGTGACATTTGATGATAACATTCAACAGAATCATTAATTTCTGGTGGAAGATACGTGCAACGAAATCATGTCGATCTGTTCTTAATTATTCGTTCATCAAGTTGTCGTTTATCTCTTTACAATTTGGATTGAATGTGAACGTGATGAATATAGCTATGGCCTGCTGTTTGAGAAATCCTGGTGTTTAATCTAGAATATATTGAAATAGGATGAGTCCTGACTCAAGGCAGGTGTGAAGTAACCAGACACATTGATGTTATTAGAGAAAACGTCTATATTCGCTAGAAAATTACAAAAATAATATAAAAATGAAATAGACTGAGCACTGAATTTATAGAGTGAGCTGCACATAAAGGGTGGTTAAATTTTAAGGGCCGATGTTGATTTTGAATAAAACACAAATTATTTAGGAAATTATTGTCAATTCTTTTTATTATGATAATATGGTATGGTTCAATTATGTATGGAACAAAATATCGGCCAAATGGCCACCGCGACGTCGGCGGCACACCTCCATCCGATGGTCCAAATTTTCGATGACGCTTAGGCATAATTAAGGTTCTATGCCGTTAATTTTCTTTCAAATAACCCCAGAGAAAGAAGTCCAACGGTGTCAAATCACATGATCTTGGCGGCCAATTGACATCGCCACCACGTGAGATAACACGGCCATTGAATTTGTCGCGCAAAAGAACCATTGTTTCGTTAGCTGTGTGGCAAGTGACACCGTCCTGTTGAAACCACATATCGCCCACATCTATATCTTCCAATTCGGGCCATAAAAAGTTCGTTATCATCTCACGATAGCAAACACCATTCACAGTAACTGCCTGACCGGCCTCATTTTGGAAAAAATACGGCCTGATGATGCCGCCAGCCCATAAACCGCACCAAACAGTTACTCTTTGTGGGTGCATTGGTTTTTCGACAATCACTCTTGGATTATGATTCGCCCAAATGCGGCCATTCTGCTTATTGACGAATCCACTGAGGTGAAAATGTGCCTCATCACTGAAGATGATTTTCTTCGAAAATTGATCATCCACTGTTGCCATTTCTTGCCACCATTCTGACCATTGACGACGTTTGGAATGGTCAAGAGGCTTTAGTTCTTGAGTCAATTGCACCTTATAAGCGTGTAAATGCAAGTCTTTATGCATAATGTTCATCAACGACGAGCGTGAGAGGTGCAATTGTTGGGCACGACGACGAGTTGAGGTGGACGGCTCTTCAGCCACACTATCGCGAACAGCAGCAATATTTTCTGCAGTACGAGCTGTACGAGCATGAACTGGTGTTTTAATATCTCCTACAGACCCGGTTTGCTCAAATTTTTGCACGATTTTTCCGATTGTACGCACATTTGGACGATTAAATTGACCGAAAAAATCACGAAGTGCACGATATGCATTTTGATTTGAACGCCTATTTTCATAATAAGCCTGAATAACTTTAACGCGTTGCTCGATTGTGTATCTTTCCATGGTTCAAATTGAGTTAGTCTGAAATTGAGAAATGTCAAATGAAATGCAGAAAAAAACTTGACGTTTAGGTGTGGTTCACATTCAACATCGGCCCTTAAAATTTAACCACCCTTTACAATTCTATTAATTGTGTGCCGAATAAATACCATACTGGTGAGAGAGCGTAACACAGCCCGTGCTGCAAAACACGCGACGAACTGAGACATATGAGGATGCACAAAATGAGGACTTACCATTTCACATTGATTTAATTTGTTCAAATTGTCAATGTGCCACGTGACCGTTGAATTTGAGTTCTGTTGAACGTGTTTGAGGTTGAGAAGATCCAAGAAGTGCAGTGAAAAAGTCCGAGTTGACAGGAAGCTGTTGCTGTTCACTTGGCGGTTTTCACAAGAGTACAGAAAAATCGCAACATGGTTGAGTTATTCGAAAGCGTTGTTAAGCAACGCTACTGCCAATCGAGAACTAGATCGTAGTCTCTCGCGTGAGTTGAGTGCCCGTAAAGTGCTGCCACCCGGCTGCACGCACGGCAGCCAAGCGCAGCTAGGCATCAGCAGCGTCGAGCTATCGCACAGTGACCATCGTGGCCACGTGCCAGTGGCGTTCTCAACATTTCCGCCTCCCATCAGCAACGAGGTTGCTGATTATCCTTATCAGGTTGGTCGATGGGTGAGACGGGCAGAATAGCTAATTTTGAGATTGGCCTAGTGAGCGTCGTAGTAGTAGTCCTTAATGTCATCAGCCTTATGAGCCCATCATTGAATGGATGCAACGTTGTGACTCGTGGAAGTGGCCACTCGCACGGTGGAAAACGTTTGTCCGTGAGCCGAACCAAAGAGCGGACTTGAATGTTGTTGTTGGGGTGGTGCCACTTTGAGATTGACTGCTGTCATTAGAGATAATGAGCTGATCATTGGCGCCAAAAATGCTGCACCGGAAATTGCCAGATCCTCTAAGGATCATTCTGAGAACGTTGTGAGTGCTTCTCCGATGAGAAAATCTCCAGGCGTCAGCACTGATCCATCATCAGGGTCATCACTGAGTGGTTCCAGAGGACGTGAATTGAGTGCTGCTTCGATTTGAGAGAGCAAGGTTGTGAGCTCCTCAAAGGTGAGTGCAGTGTCACCCACCGTACGATGAAGATGAAACTTGACCGATTTCATTGCTACTTCCCACTTACCACTCATAGTAGTCAAATCTTGCATAGGAAAATGGACGGGTTGGTGTAACTCGTGAAAGAGGTAGCTGACTACTCTCTGCCGAGCACACACAATGCAACGCAAAATATGAGTTTTAAGAGGAGCTCTTCCGCCGATGATCCAATGAGTTAGCCGTACTTAAGCTAATGTGAGCTGGCGAGATGACTTTCTTCGTATGTAAGTGCAGATTGAACGGGACAACCTCCCACTCTGATTATACCCTCCTGGTCGATGAAAACTGAAGGGATGAGAGGATTGCAGTAGAGAGCCCGACTGCAGTACTTGAAGCTCATGTTTGAAAAAAACAGATTGGATTGCCTTTGTCCAAAGGACGTTCGCCATGCCATCTCTTGTGCAGTGAGGGGCGCTGTTCCAGCCGATTCGTGCTTCCTTCTCATTCTGACCAATACTCTAACATATAATAAGATGAGACGACATAGCTTGGTGAGAGATGAGTACCGTTAGATGAGATCCTAATGATACTCAGGCCCCAGAGGAGCAGCGAAGAGCGCTACCCCAGGTTGAGCTTCCGTGTTGCTCAAATTTTCATGAGTGATGGTTGATGTTGGCCACGAGTTATCTGGTCCTACCATCCATGATGGACCTAATTTCCACAGCTGGTGAGAAGATAGTTGAGATGTCGTAATACCCCGCGAGGCACACTCAGCTGGATTGCTGGTACCTTACACATGACGCCATTGAGCATTGGGAGTGAGTTCCTGGATTTGAGTTACTCGATTCCGGACATAATCCTTCCACCGTGCTGGATGAGCTTTGATCTATGTGAGTATCACATATTACTAAAGCGTCTGTCCACAGGTGAGTTGATGAGATTTCGTATGCAACCAATTTTGCAAGCAACAGCGCAGCAGTCAGTTCGATCTGTAGTATGGTGAGTTTCTTGAGTGGTGCTACCCGGGTCTTGGAGCAGACTAATGAAGCCACCTTTCCTGTAGATGATGAGTTGACAGTGATGTAAATCACTGCAGCCATGGCTAATTGAGATATATCAGAGAAGTCGTGTAATTCCACTGTTGAGTCGCTCCATGTATTGAACTCACGAAGAATTGAGATCCTCTCTAATGGCGATCCAACGAGATGAAACTTGGGATGGCAGTGGATCATCGCATTTGAGCTAGTGAAGCCAGATCTCTTGTAAGAGTATCTTGGCTCTGATCACAACAGGTGAGACAAAACCGGGTGGATCAAAGAGTTGAGACACTTCTGAAAGAATAAGGCATATGGTGAGATTTCCTTGAGTTGAGTTCAACCTCGAAGAGAATGTAAACTTGTCTTCGTGAGAAAGCCAAGTCAAACCGAGAATTTTGTTTTCGCAGTCGTCCATTGAGATAGATGAGCTTGACGTTGGTTTTGAGATACTAGAAAGGACCTTGGAATCCGACTAGTGTCACTTAGCAAGTGGAAAACCGCTCTCCATGCAGAAGTCCTTGCGCTGTTGAGCAATTTCAATGAACTGATGTGGTATCCGTCCCTCCGAAGATGTCATCCACGTACCTGCCAAAGGTTATATCTGGCACAGCGATTGGAAACCTATGTCCCTTATCCTCCGTGAGCTGAACGAGAGTCCCGGCCGCTAGGAAAGGAGCAGTTTTTGTACCATACGTTACAGTTGTTAGATGGTATAGCACTGTGTTGAATTGATCATGTCTACACAAAATTCGTTGGAGATTCCCCTCTTCGTAATAAATGCGAATTTGACGATACATTTTAGTAACGTCCATGGCAAAGATGTATCTATGATAGCGGATCCAAATCGACACATCCGAAATATTGAGCAACAAGTTAGGGCCAGTGTGCATAACGTCATTGAGAAACTATCCAGATGAGGTTGAGCTGAAGCCATTAAATACCACTCGTAGTTTGGTCATCATTCTGTCTGGCGTGAGGATGCCATGACGAGGCAGGTAATCATGTCCCTCTCCTGATGTTGACATTGAAGCCTTCACCATGTGGCCTAGCTGCTCATATTTCTCAATATACTGAGCGTTGAGGTGACCGTAGTCAGCATCCTGTGAGATTGTACGTATAATGTGTTGCAGACACCGATGAGCTTTTGAGTATGAGATGCCCAGATTTGCAGGCGAAGAAGTAAGAGGAAACCGAACGATGTATCTTCCAGTAGAATCACGCTGCTGCATGTTGCGAAAGTGATCCTCGCAAGCCTGCTCCTCTGATGTGACTTGATCGACCTTGTCCTTTGATAGCTCTTCTTGAATGCAAAACTTTTGTTAATGATCACCTCTTGCAATGCCTGCTCATCGTGCTGTATAGCAGCGTGATGAACAGTAAGTGCTTCTGGTTGGCATGAGTTGACTGATCCAATGACGAGCTATCCAAATATTGACAACTCTGCAATGGGCGATGATGCTACGCTCTTAATGATGTAGAGCTCTATAACCTGCCAGTAGATATCCGCACCAATAATGATATCAATTGACCGAGGTTTGAGAAAGTCCGGATCTGCCAGCTTCAGTTTCACAATGTGAGTCCATGTTCGTACTGGCGACTCGAATGATGGTAAATAAGTGGTTACAGCTCTGAGTACCTGAACAGGACTTCTCCTTAGTGTCAGCAGAGCATATGGTACGTTGAACCGATCCGCGGGTCTGCGATGAGTGTCTTCCACCCATCCCCGCCATCGAAATTGATGAGTGCTTGAGTGGTGTGATGAGTTTACCGACGAGATCTTCCGTAACAAAAGTTAATTCCGATCCTGGATTGATGAGAAGATGTGCCTGATGAGTTACTGCTGGTGAATGTATGAGTACGAGAGCTTTTGTTAGTAGCATTGAGCAAGTCCGTGTGAGTTGAACCGATGAGCAAACAACAGCACCGACACCCTATTGCGCTGATGACTGTGCGGCGATTTCTTAAGTTGAGCCCAAAGCTGCTGATGTGGCTGCTTGTTCAAACATCGTGTGAAGATTCCCTGAGCATTATTCACAAGTGTGAGTTGACCAGCACGATGACGCGGTGTGTCGTCCCAAGCAGTTATAGCAGAGTCTGGATTTTTCTCCTACCTTCCGACGCGCAGCCACAGTGATCTGCCTAAAATCTGGACATATGAGTAATTGTAAGTAGTGGTTCAGAGAGCGACAGCAGTCACATGGATACACTGACCTTCCTATGCGCGTTGATGATACAATGCTGGGGGCATTCGACTCGCAGAGACCTGATGTGCAGCAAACCGTGGAATGGTGTCTTTTGAAGGTACAGGTTTCGCCAAGGTTATTTTTGATGAGGTGGATATATGCGCTGGTGTGGTTTCCACCATCTCCCGTGCTCTCACCTTGGTTTCTATGAACTTTTGCATCTGACCAAACGTTGGGAATTCCTATACCCATCCCACCGAGGTCCCACGCCGTCCCACACCTCACGGGTAGTCCAGTCCAGTTGGTTACTAATGTACCGTAAGAGCACACACTCCCATATGTGTTTCTTTATACGTAAAGAAGCGAGCACTTTGTTAGCCTCAGACACGGTAGTAATTAACGTAGACAGCGATTAAGCGTCACCACAGACTGATGTTGCCTGGAAGATGGCATCTAATCTCTCCTGTATTAGAAGCCTCTTAGTCTCAAATTTAGCTGCTAGGTTGTCCCAGGCAAGCTAGAATGATTCTTCAGTGACAGCAAAACCTGATGACAATTGAGAAGCTCGGCCGATGACGTAACCCCGGAGGTACATCAACCTTTCCGCGTCCATGAGTCGTTAGATTGCGATGATCAGCGAGCTAAAGAGATCCTGAAATGCAGGCCATCCGGCATACTCCTCTTTTAATGATGGTAGCTTTATGTTTGGTAACTTTATTTGAGTGCAAAATGTTGATAGATGATCAGCAGTGCATGGTTGGCTCTGAGTAATCTTTTCTAACGCTATCCTGATAGCAATCTTTCCATTTAATGCCAATTTCGCTTCGACCAGTTGCAACTTTTCAGCAAAGCAGTCGTGCTCGAGGAAGGTTGCAGGCCATGCACCTTGGAGATGCTCGTGCTCCCTCCTGAAGTCCCCATGGACTTCATCGATCCGCTCAGATAGCGTCTCGAGCAGTGCTCGTGTCGGAGCCTAGGTGTCGTCGGAGAGCGATGCGTAGATGTCACTGAGTGTGGCAATATGGTTGCGCTGCGACAGTACATTCAGCACCAACTCAGTTGCCAAGCGAGCTGGTGATCGAGTCTCTTTCGCAGCAGCACGCGTTACTGTTCCGTCAGAGACTAGCAACGACCGCTTGTCATCAGATTCATCAGGTGCCACCCCACTGTCTGACAGGTTGCGTTCTCACATAGTGCGATGCTAATTCGACACAGTAATAATTGAAAAAACGAAGTTACTCCGTAGAGTGCTACGTTACCAAAAGCCGAGTTACAGGTAAGCCGAGTGACAAGTTGAACTGATGTCGTGATAGCTACGCAGATAGGTCCACGCGATGCACAACAATGAGTTACTGCGATGAGTAGTACCGATGAGAGAGCCGTGCGCACCAAACCTAGTCTATACCCACACAATAGTCCAGTATCCGGCTCGAAGGACCAAATGTTTGAAAAATCCTGGTGTTTAATCTGGAATATATTGAAATAGGATGAGTACTGGTTCAAGGCAGGTGTGAAATAACCAGACAGATTGATGTTATTACACAAAATGTGTATATTCGCTCGGAAAATTACAAAAATAATATAAAAATGATTGAGCACTGAATTTATAGAGTGAGCTGCACATACAATTCTAATAATTGTATGCCGAATAAATACCATACTGGTGAGAGAGCGTGACATAGCCCGTGCTGCAAAGCACGCTACGAGGTGAGACATATGAGCATGCACAAAATTATAATTTAACATCTCAAATTGATTGAATTTGTTTGAATTGTCAATGTGCCACCGTATCGTTGAATTTGAGTCCTGTTGAGTACGTTTGTGGCTGAGAAGATCCGAGAAGCACAGTGAAAGAGTCCGAGTTGAGAGGAAGCTGTTGCTGTTCACTTGGTGGTTTTCACGAGAGTACCGAAGAATCGCAAGATGGCTGAGATATTCGAAAGCGTCGTTAAGCGACGCTACTGTAAACCGAGAGCTAGATCGTAGTCTCTCGCGTGAGTTGAGTGTCCGTGAGATGCTGCCACCTGGCTGCACATACGGCAGCCGAGCGTAGCGAGGCACCAGTAGCGGCGAGCTATTGCACACTGAATGTAGTGACCGCATACCAGCTGTTTTCTCAAGACTTACCTTTATAACGCACGTAGGTAATGGCATCTTGAGCATATTCATGCATATTCCGAGGTCCACCAGTGTAAGTCGATAAAACGATTAGCAATTGTCTATGATTATCTGCATCTCTATCGCTCACAGTCGCATTTTTTAAGGGAATATACTCATCAACATTAAGCTTCGATTAAACTAATAATCTAATGTAGAGAAATCGTTCACTCTCAATTTTCGCATACATGTCTACCAAATACTGATGCAAAAGTTGTTTATAGTACAGCAATATGTTTTCTTTCGGCCGCACCATCAATCGATAGGCATGAGAAAGATAAAAACGATATTGATTTAGATAAACATTTTTTTGGTGAGCTATAGATACGAGAATAAGTGTATCATTGAGCCGAGATTTTACTTCGGTACTAAATATTCGGTACTGTTTTATCGTACTTGACCAAGTGAAGACAACGCTGTAGAAACTACTGGTACGCTGTCCGATTCTCTCTCTCGCTCTTGTACGGCCGAGAGTTAAGAATTCCACTCAGCTCAGAGACAAATCGCGATAACGGCTCTGTAGTAGTAGTAGCAGTAGTAGCGAGACCCTTGAGACGATGTAAATTATCATGACGAATAAGCATCATCTTTCTGGCATATTCCATGGCTCGTGTTGGCCAAGACAGGCACAAGAAGCAACTTGAGAAATCCGACACAGTGCTCGACGATGATCTCCCTCTTACCACTCTAATTATCCCTTTTGGCGGCTAGTCGTCCAAGAATTGTCGCGTGCCTCCGAAGATGATTCTTTTGCACGTTGTTTAGACCCACGTTTCCCTGTGAAACGTTTAGAGCACACTCGCATATATACCGTACAAGCGATACATCTGCTTTATGCAAAATGTCACGACGTTGCTCATACTTCAGATAATACAGAGCATGCAATATAATTATTTGCTTTTTATGGAGAGGTTCGTGGAACGCCATTACAAATACATTACTGGCAGATTGCGCGTCACATCGCGAACTTTTATTGCTTTTCGAGGCACGTAAACGTAATGGTATTCGTCATCGGGAAATTCACAGGCGCGAAATCGACAATTATCAGGCATCGATTGCTTCAAGTCGAATAATAGATAGCCGTGCGGTACAGCTGTTGTATAGAAATATACCTCCTGCAAAAATTTCGAATACTCGGGACATACCTGGCGTGCTAGATGTTGAAGTTGCGCGCGATCACGCGTATTTTTAAAGACAACAATGTAATTAGCGTTTAACGAGATATCGCGCTGCCCGTGACCCTGATTGAAAAGATTTTGCGTGATGAAGATAACACAAACTTTTTTATAATGGCTATCCTTGGTGAAAAGATCGACTACGGTATTGTTCGATGCCTCGCCCATTAGATCGTCAATGACCATAAGTTTAGGCATTGTATCATTCGAGTAGTCTGCTGCATACGGTAAACCTTCGCGACATTCGATTTTATCACCGTACGCTGAATAACTGAACTGCCACTCCGAGCAATAAAAAAGTATACGCTCGAACGCGACTACCGTCATTTCACGCATGTATTTGAAGAATTGTTCGATAAAATATATTTTACCACAGCCCGTAGGACCGCTTATCACGGTTGTCCATGGATATTACCAACGTGTATCCATATCGATGAGTGACTATCTAAACCAATCAGCAGACTCTTAAATAAGCTTCTACCGAGTCGGCAGTGGCGGCGGCGGTCCCGCGCGTCAGCTATTTTCGCGGACTTGACGAGCTGATTAGATGCAGTGAACCTGTACTAGCTGAGGCGCGTGCCCGCGGTATAAGTAGATATTTCCTTCGTATGTAAATTAAATAACGATAGTTTTTAATTTCTCACAAACAAAGCAATATTTTTATTTCACTATGCATACAGCTCTAGATGCAAAATGTACGAATCATGTAATTCTAAGCAGCAACATTATATCCACGGAGATAGCACAAGAAAGTCAAAACAAATAAAACACACGATAAGAAATATGGGATAAAAGGAATCAACGATGAGCAAGTCAGAACAATAAGGAACGGTAAAGAGATGGCAGCTACTGCTACGAATAGCATCACGAAAAGAACGACCAGACAATGGTTTTACATAATAAATCAATATTTCTATTTTTTTACGCATTGTACATAGTAAATACGATACATGAAAATATGCAAATAGTTTATTTTTAAATAGCGTGAATTCACCCATAAGACTAAAACTAGATACTTTTTTCGTTATACTAATTAGCATCTTTCAGAATAGCCATAGAATATCGGCATAGCGAAATCGGCACTTCCCCTGCCGATTTCGCTTGGTGTCAGCAGGTTCGCATGATTTCGTTCCTTTACGCGTTACTCCCTGATGAAATTCCGTGCGTCGAAATGCGTCGAATTTTTAAACAATAGGTACGCTCCTAGCTCCAGTCACGAAGGAGCGTATTACATCATAATTTACGAGACGGCTATTCGCAAAGTTTCACGTGATACCCTTTACTTTACATTATTCAATAGTCGTACGTCGGGTTTACGAACAAGGTATGCGTAAAATTTTGGCCTTCCACAAACGAACGAACTTATACGGGGTGCACCATATTATATGTCGGTATGTAAGCATTGAATAACTTTGACATTTATCAACCGATTGACTTAAGTAGATATGTTTTTGAAACGTCAATTCATTACAATTTTAACCATGAATACGCTGTATATTGAAAATAGTCGTTCTGCTGTGTTAACTCAACGTGCATATCGTCGAGGCCTATTTCACACTCTCTGGCGCCGTTAACAACAAAATTGCCGCAGTTGGGGCACAGAGAATCCACACGAGATCCATGAAACACCTCTGCATAACCAAAAAGTAACTGTTTGGGCCGGCGTTTGCGCCAAAACCATCATTGGACAATTTTTCTTCAGAGAAGGCGAAACAGTCGATGGGAATCAATATCGATCGACGTTGGCTCATTATGTCTGCCCACAAATGTGTGAAAAACGTCTGGACGGTTACTGGTTTCAACAAGACGGTGCGTTATGCTACACTGCAAATCAAACAATGAAGTTTCTGTGACGAAGTTCCCTGGACGTGTGATGTAAAAAAATGGCGACATTGACTGGCCACCCAGATCTTCAGATTTTACCCCTCCGGATTTCTTTTTGTGGGGTTATTTGAAAAGCAAAGTGTACGCCAACAAGCCTCAGACCATTGACGAGCTGACGGTAAACATTCGTGCCGAAATCATCGCTATACCGCCCGATATCCTCGAAAAAGTGATGGAAAACGCAGCAAAAAGGGTACATTTTGCTTTGGCCAATAAAGGCGGTCACTTGATTGATGTTGTATTCAAACACTAGCCCAAATAAATTGTAAAGGACCAAATTAAATAAAAATACCTCATATATGGAAATCGATTTTTTTAAAAAAGTTATTCAATGTTTACATACCGACATAAAAGATGGCGCACCCTGTATATCTACCTGATCTGTATTCGCTTCATTTATCCATGAGATCGCCCGGAAATTGACCGATTGGTGGCTCATACTCGTTGCTACCGGGGCAACTCACGTGAATATACGGGTCCGTATCGTAGTATAATATTTGCTTCCCGAGCCCCTCAAAATAACTGTATAGTTTTAGTCGAGTCTGTGCCGGCGTGTATGCTGCAAGCAGGGCGTTCGATGTTGGGGATGGCTGGATGGCATCGCAGTTACTTAGCCTCCCGTCACCTCAATCTCCGGACTCGTTAGTACATTCATTAGCCCCCAGGGCGCGAAAACGATAACGGTTTTTTGTGAGATTCTCGCGTTGACCAAACTTTTCCCAGCATGATTTAAGTGACAATTTTGCGAGTGATCGTGAACCGGAATTTGATTGCGGAGCACTTCGCTCGAGATATATATACTCAGACTCCTCGTACAACGCGATGAAACGCTCTATTGTTTTCTCGTCGTCATTACACTCTGCTGGCGGCTCAGTAGCCTCTTGTTTTATTCTTAGAACGTGTCGATGTACTCGGCAAAATGACCGCTTCGCCTCGCTGTCGAGTCATCCTGCGTAACAACATATTGTCTAATTTCATACGCATCACCTTATATCCGAACGAGACAGCTTTTCTCGGCTCGTCCACGACTCATGTGCGGTCAAACGCTCGCTCAGTCGCGAAATCGTGTGTGCAGACCGCGGATGTGCCGATGTCAGTACAGCATGTTCTACACAGTGAAGACCGTAGTTTTCCATGCATGCAAACAGGTAGTACAGGCAGATACAAATCGCGCGGTTTTACTACGGTGCACTTCACGAGAGCCTCGACGACGGCATGTAATACAAAACGATATACCACATATATGCATATTTTTTATCTGTGGTTTTAATCATACGGCAGCAGCCTCTACAGATTTTCAACGATTTACAGACACTGTACCGTCTATATTTACGAGACGTAATGCCTTCAGAGCCCTCACTCTTGTGATGAGCAGAACAAAAAGCGCCAAAAACGGACGATTACGGACTGCGCAATACTCAGGCTGAAAGTCTCGTGACCCGAGCACTCCTGGAAGAGTTGAATCTCGCGCACCCCGCACCCTCTAGACGGGGTCGTTACCCCCGCATTACCCGTGACCTCTATCGCTGCTGTACATTGCACTTTTCAAAGTCCGTTCCGAATTGGATACAATCGTCTGTGTAGCTCACCCATGCGAATTTGATCACCTTCGGCATGCGCTCGGGCTGTAACAAGGGATCGTTGTAGACACAAATTATTGCTATTACTTTTGAGTTAAATTGACTTTTTTGCTATGGACTCGTGCGTAAGCATGGTGCCCCTACTCGCGCCTTCAACGCCTCGCATTATACAAGTCGTCATTCGACAGGTACCATCGTCTATTCGCACGCGCTCTGAACTACACCATTAATTAGTCGCCATATATCGATAGGAACGATGTCACGTGCCGGTCAAAATGATAACCATACAAATACTCGCGCGAAAGACGGCACGAATTATGTGGAGAAAAATTTGTCACGGCCAGCAAATTAATTCCACTAATTAATTGCTTGAAAAATAAAAATAAAAAACTTCGCGAGAAACTGAAAACGCAAACTGCGCTTTCTTTTATTAACCGTCTTCAATAATCGATTTCGGCGAGATTTGGGCAAATAGAGAGCAATTCTATCATGGCAATCTCAACAATCCTAGATCCTAAGATCCAAATATTACATTTTAATTACCCCTTACCATGTTCAATGCAATCGGCCGTATTTCTTAATTCATAAGAGAAATTGACCATACGAATACGAATTTATCTACTGAAGCAGTTACCGAAATTGACATGGACATTTCTGAAACAGCTGATGACCTATGGTCCTATGACGATAACCTTAAAGTCAGAACATTAAATGCTACGCAACAGCACCAAGGTGAAATTCCAACTGATCTCAAACACTACTTGGATCAACATTGGTTGATCGCAAAGATAACCCAATGTTCTATTAGCAAAAACAATACCGATCAATATATTCCACTCTGAGTAAGATCGCCAAAAAACACTTGGCAATCGTTGCTACATCCGTAAGGTCTGAACGACTGTTTTCAAGGGCTAGAAATATTTTAACGGATCACAGAAGCCGCCTTTCGCCTGACCATCTACAATAGCTACAGTTCCTCAATTCATTGTCAATAAAAAACTGGCAATTGAAATAAGATTAACTATTTTGCAAACTTTTTAAATTAATATATTCGAAAATACAAATTACTACAAAATTATACGGCTTAATATTTCATTGCGTATATTTTTATTATGTGTAAATAATTTTTAACGATTTTTTAATCGATTCTTGCAAGTTCGATTTTTTCATTACGATTTTTAAGGAGAATCCATTCGAGAATGACGATTTTTTTTAGAGAATTGAACATCCCTAGCTCAGAGTCATACCCACATAATTATGTCCCTCGCACGTTTCTGTAAGACGAGTCAGAACATCTCGTACATCGCCCTCGAACAAAGTCAGATGATCAATACTGTCCAGTGGTTGCCGAAAATAAAAATGTGTTTCTTGCCCCTGCATCATAAAGCATAGAAAATATCGTATCTGCTCATTGTCGATACAGAAGCATTCGCCAGCAGGCAAAATATCACCTTCCCATATTGCAGTCCTTACGCCGCCAGTCTGTCCAACTGCAAGCATAATTAATCTATTTATTAGCATTTTTTATTTTATCGTATTAAAATTTTTGTTTGATGCTAGATATTTACTATGTATTTATATTTACTATGTGTAATAGCTATATCTGTATAAGCAATTTACTATGTTCAATGTGTAACGTAAGAATTAAGAATTTATATTTGCTAATGTCCTCCAATCCTTCGACTGCACCCGGGAACCGCCGACGCATTTCGTAAATCAATTCGATTGGCGGCGGTCTCGGCACAGTGAGTCGTGCAGAGGGAAAAACATTTGGGTCCGACTCGTACCCTACTTTTTCATTTTTACTGATATTATCCCCGTAATTTTTTTATTTTTTCAACGTAATTTTATCACTAAAAGCTTACCTGAATCTACCGGGTCTTCCTCCTCCTCCTCCTCCTCCTCGTCATTCTCATCGTCTTTCTCCTCGTCACTCTCCTCACGCTCCAAGTCGCCTCCTGACACCTCCTCCACCTCCACCCGTTATTTTTCTTCTTTTTCTTCTTCTTCTTCTCGTTCTTCTTCTTCCTCGTCGTTTGTATTGCTATTGGTATCATTGCTTATACTGTATTATCGCGACGTACCAGCGATGGCTCCATCTGGTTCTTTCGTACTACCGACCATGAAAAGACCGTTCGTTAGCCTATATCCGCAGAACGGTTGGGTAAAATTTGTTCAACGATTCCCTGCAGCGCTCTCACCATCGTTATCCCTGCTATGATCATCTGAATTGGTTCTACCCTCTTCGTTGAAACAATTGGTGTAGGATCCCATTTCTCCTTCTTCATACCTTCGAACTATATGCAAATCTTGCGACAAAAAGGAAATAAAAGAAAAGTAAATGACGCAGTATATTACTTACGTCTTTCACTGAGTATGGGCTGCAAACCAGGTTCCTTCAGCCACCCACGTCGACAAATATCACGCACAACCAAATCAATAATTATTTGATTATCAAATATTCCAATATTATGCGCGTGAACTAAATTGCACTGATGACACTCGCACAACATACTGCGAATCTTACGAACAACCGCTTGGGTCAGAAGTTCCTCTAGCGTGATCTGTAAATTTCTTCCCCCCCATCGTGAACTCATCGACGGTCTACGCTTTAATTTAAAATCTATCAATTTTCTTATCAATGAGTGTTTAACTACCCTGATCATAATTGTGCTGTTCGAGTAGTAGTGCCAAAAGTAAATGAGGCTATTGGCTAGAGATTTTTCAAAGCGGCACGCTTTTATATATATTTGTTCAATACGCTCTTTCTCTCTATCTCTCTCTCTGCATTGGAATGGTAATTTCTTATCGTTAGCATTAATTTTTATTTCCCAGGGGAAATTCGAAGTCGATTACAAGAATAATTAATTTCAGACTTCTAGGTAGGTGAAAATAGGGTTTATTAATGAAAACAATAAAAATAAGAACGTCAGTATTCGGTTTCTTGGCACCGATAACCAGTTAGTTCATGCGATTATTTTCATAATTCTTTTCGGGTTTCGTTCACGTGGATTCTCGGTACACCCAGCTCGGTAGTTTGTTATTGTTCCGTGCGTTGGCAGTGAGCCTGTCACTTTACGCACACTCACACAGCTAAACGCGTCGCACTTGCTCTTACAGCCGATATCTCGATCATACCTATAGATCTCTCTATCTATCACTCGTTTTCCTTCCCTACTATCCTCTTTAAATCGACTCGCTTATACATTCCTTGCCTATTCTACTGGTTTTGAATGCTACGCGCTTTCATTCTAATCGCTTAAACACTATCCGCCTAATTCTATTTAATTAATTCTATAAGATTAATTCTATTTACTTAAAACCTATCTAAATCTAGATTAATGTAAATTTCTTCGATATTCCACTAATAATTTTTATATTTTTTTAATAACTCGCCTGTTCTTCCTTTTTCTGTCGTCTTCGTTGTTTCACACTCACTGACTCGATTTTCTCGTTCGCAAAATTAAGTATTTCAATTAAATTTTAGTGTAAACGATTTTTAAAACTCCAAAATGCACGTATTACGAAAGCGTCTTTGATTACAAACGCCTTGGACTAAGAGAAAATACACGTATCTCGGAACGATATCGTTTTTTAATCGCCTTTCACTAAGAGACTTGGGCTAAGAAAGATTTCCTTATCGCGCAGGCTCTTTTATAGCCTTCCCCTTTGTATCATTCCCCTCTACCTCATTATCGGCTTTGATTTTTAAATCTAACGCAATTTCTTAATTTCTTCGCTGTCTTCCCCTCGCCGCCAAGCGAGGCCAGCTGGTCGCTGACCTGCTGTTTACGGCAGCGAGGGAATTCCTGAGCTGTGACGTAGCTCGTTTTTCTCATATGTTCGGGTGCGATGGCCTAGTGCCCGCAGTGCTCGATGCTTCCAACCGGAATCTTGGCTCTTATAACTGTCCGAAATAGAAGAGTTGGCTCGCGAGTGTAACTATGTTACAGCATATACTCCAGCGATGTAACGAATATGACTAGCACATAGAGCATTACATCCTTCTAACCTCGTATTACCAGCACAGAGTTGTCTCCTTTGGTTAAATAAGCAGTAATGCTAATGAGGAATACGAGAATCAAGAGGAATCTGGAGAATCGAAATGGAAACGTTTCCGAAAATACTCTTCAAACATCGTCTGCAGCGGCCGACATTTGACATGCTCGTCGAAATAAGTAGAACAATTGATATTCATACGCAGATGCTAGAGAGCGGAAATG
The DNA here is from genome assembly GCA_963942595.1 of Cylloceria caligata. Taxonomy (NCBI): domain Eukaryota; kingdom Metazoa; phylum Arthropoda; class Insecta; order Hymenoptera; family Ichneumonidae; genus Cylloceria; species Cylloceria caligata. The sequence continues at coordinate 51,131,348 of OZ012706.1, read as the reverse complement.
AAACGATTCAGCCGTGTATGAATGAGGTGGTATCGTATGTCCGTGAAAAGAGCGTATGAGATCATCGGTTCCAAGGAATTCATTCAAGAAGCGCTCGACCGCATCACGACCTTGCTTGCGCCGAAGGGTACGGAACTTATGAACATTTCTCCGTGGGTGGAGCTATTTGTGATGAAGACACAGTTTTATATAGTTTAATGTAATGTACGTTTCGATTGAGATATTATAAAGTACACTGAGGACACACACACAGAGAGAGAGAGAGAGAGAGAGAGAGAGAGAGAGAGAGAGAGAGAGAGAGAGAAATGTGAGCTGCAACAGTCCTAAAACCGAAGCATCAACAAAAGTCTGCGACAGAAAGAAGACGAAGCTCTAGTCTTCGTTTCATTAACACAGTAGATCATGGAATACGTTCCGACGGCGATTGGCAGCGAAGCAGCGGAGCTTGGTTAGTACAAAATAAAAATTAATTTTTAAATCGAGATTTACAAGCACGTTATACGTATTTTTAATTATAAAAAATATTTTCTTGCAGAACAAGCAGCCCCTGCATATAAACGGACATGGAAGGCCTGTTATTCGTGTTATGGAGAGCGAGAGGACGATAGATACACTGCACAGCTAGATTTACCTTAGGGAAACAAAACTGTCACCTGCCATCCTCATCCGCAGTTGACGGCTCTCTCTCTCTCTCTCTCTCTCTCTCTCTCTCTCTCTCTCTCTCTCTCTCTCTCTCTCTCTCTCTCTTTCTCTGAGAGATCATACTCTACGCATTTTACTGCAGAGCAAGCGTTTTAGGAGGAACACAGCGCAAGGCGATACATGTTTCAAAGCCGCTTCCGTTGCATTCTAAGCATTGGATACTTAGTTATGATTCACAGAAGGTTGTTATCTTTATTCCCATGTTACTCTCTAGTAGCATCTCGAGCATTCAGTCTGTCTTTGGCAGCAAGGAAATTTTATGCGTTGCGTTTTGGTGTTTGTGTTCGTGTGTGTGTGAGAGAGAGAGTGAGTACGTATACTCGAAAGACAGCAGCTGGGATAATCAGTACAAAATGTTATTAATTTTTCCATGTATATGGACATGTTTGCTCCATTCTGCTTTTATCTCTACTCTTCCTTGTTCACCAGAGTACCCACACCACCTCACTTTACCATCTCCACGTTACCGACACTGGTTATGCAAAGTGGGTATCGCGGTGGTAGAAAAGTGGGGTGGTGGGGGTAGTCGTATGGTAGGGAAATGAGCCAGGGTAGGACTGGGATGGAGCAAAGGGGTCCACATACTACTGATGGGGGAAGACGCACACGATAATTGATATTGATATCAGCACGGATAAGCGATATTAAGAGTGCAACACTTAATCTCAAGGAAGCTCGGTAACGTAGTGTTACGTCTGGAGCCTTACAATCCGAAGGTTTGCTAGTCAAATCCCTAGCCGATCAATTTTCAAATTTTTATTTGTCATGACGATTTACTTTTTGACATGAATTGTCGAGACAAAAAGACTAAGTCTACAATTTTTATTTCGTTTCTTTCCTACAGGGCGCATACAAAACAATGTTAAAACTGTGATGGCATTACCGCAGGTATATTTCGATTACGGGTCAGGGTGCCGTTACAGCATTGGAAGCTCGATCGCAGATGTGTTGTTCCGAGCACGGGTCTCTGAAATTTTTCGAGACCCGTAGTTTTTCCTCGCTTTGGTTGGACATGATATCATCGTTGCCAAACACAGGCAAGGAGGCGACAACAGAACTGTGCACTGAAATAAAGTGCTGAGTCCAGTTTAACGGCTGTCTTCCTTTCCTGGCGGGGGTTCACATGTCTCCGTCTAGGCAAATAGGACGGTAGTCTTGCCTCGACACTAATAGGTGTAATGGCTCCAAGTAAAGCTCCGTGTTGGGGCATTGCATTGTACGCGCAAAATCTCCAGTATAAAAGTTTTGGGATTTTGGGACCTCATACCGCGAGTCTTTATAAAAAATCCGGGAGTAAAGTGCGCCGCATGTTAGTTTCCTACTTATTATAAACACAATTTTTGAAAACATTTTTAAACTGCGTGTTATTATTCTGCATTAATATTAGAGCCATTATTATTTCGTGTTGCGCGAACCAACGATTAAAATATATATCAAATAAGTGACAGTATATTACGGACAATAAGATCGAACAATAATTTAATTGTAAGCCTTGTTACGTGAAGGATATCTTCACGAAATGTAAGTATGTATGCGTGAATGGATGCGTGAATCATTCCTCTTCTAATAAATATACACTATTGTCTCTTACATTACGAAACACTGAGTAATAATTTCTAACTTATCAAACCTATCCTGTCTTGAAAGACTGAGCCCCTCTAGGGTCGGTGTCACAGCGCTCCCCGCATAAAAATAATCCCGGCGCTCCACGCAGGTATTGTTGCGTTCATCTACCAAGCCTTCAACTCAGGACGTAACAGATAAAGGGAATCTATAAAATAATAGATGGTCCGAATCTCGTGCTAGTGTTACATCCTGACGTAACCATGCTCCAATATCTTTCCTTCTTTTAGAAAAGATCATAAACCTGCACTGTGGTTGGGTCCTACAGTTGCCAGAGATTATACAGGTATAATGACGGCGGGAGGGGTGAGAACTGCAGCCACACCGAGACAGGGCAGTGGGAACACATGGTGGGCGGCAGGAATGGACGGCCAGGTTCACCACTGTGTACCTAACAACATACGGCGCACACAGATGGTGGACGGTGCCCACCCAGATCGCAACCATAATGATCTTGTGTACCAGGCCTTCAAAGGCGGCCGTACGGAACCGGGAGTACGTGCTGCTGGAGGAGGTCTTCGGCTTATGAAGGTGGCTGTACCAGTGTCAGGAGTAGGTTGTACCAGACTCTGTACATGTCGCTGGAGAAGGTCGGGAGTACGTCAAGTGTTTTGTGGTTGCTTACCCTGGGGGCCCAATTAGTCCGAAGACTAATTGGGAGACAGGGAGGTTATTGCAGCCCCACGGCTATGCCGCGGACAACCTTTCAATGGGTTGGACTCTGTCGGGCAAAAGGTTTTGTGGCTTTGATGGTAGGTCAAGATTACATAATTGTCCGTCGACCACCGGACGTGAGTTAACAGTGCTGGTATGGGGTCTACACGAGGTACAGCCTTCTCGCAAGAGAGTTGACATAAATCATAAACTTCTGTACCTAACAATAGGCTAAGGAAGCGCAGAATGCGCCGTAATCGACCGAATTGCCAGGCAGCTCAAACGGTAAGTAATTCATACAGACATGGAACAATGTAACTCGGCTAACAAACAATAACTGAAAGTGCGGGATAATGTGAATAAAAAGTGTGATAAAAGGATACTAAACGACAAATGAGTGAGGAAGGAACACTAATGTGTCCTTCAGGAATGGGTTATGTGACACAACGGGTGCAAAGTATGCATGAGACCGAATGTAGTGTGGAATAGTTTTGATTTAAGGTATGCGTATGTGTACGAGGATGGGCTGTTATCGGCAGTTGCAGGGGCTACCGCTCTAAGGAAGTAGCCAGCCGGTGCAGCCGAGCCACTGAGGCAAAACTACCTGGATATTTTCTGGGTGACCTGCTGGGACCAAGTAAAAGAACTGGTGACTCCGCCTTCCCGTGGCCCCCGCTGGTAACAGACCGAGGATGCGGAGGGGTCTCGATCGCCCCCCATCGCCGGTGCTGGCTAAATAAGTCATCGCCCTCTAGTGGGCAGGTCCAACTTGTTCAATGATTCAGAAATGATGAGGGCAGGGTTTTTCCAAGCCAACCGTGCAATAACATCTGATTATGGCAGCACCTTTGGCCGTGTTATAGTCTGGATGGTGGGTCTAGTTTCAATAATTATCCGTCGACCATCAGACGTGAGTTAATAGGTAGTGCTGGCTGGGGGAAACCCGAGGTACAGCCTTCCTGCAAAGGAATTAACGTAAAATCACACCTTGTACCTAACAACAGAAAGTAGTACGCTACCTGGGGACCACCTACGGAGGGAGGCTCTCAATAATGGAACACGTCAAAAGCATAGGCGACAGGTGTGGCTCCACCTTCAATGCTCTAGCCAAGATCGCTAAAACAAGGTGGGACCGCGGGCATAGGTGCCTAAACACCTTGTACAAAGGCCTATTTGTCCCTATAGCGACATATGCGGCAGAAGGGTGGGTCGACCTGCTGAAGAAGCAAACCAAGACGATGCTATTGAGAGCCCAAAGGCAGGCACTCTTAAGGGTTATCAAGGCGTATCGAACAACTTCTGGAGAGGCCTTGAAGGTCGTTGCGGGAGCGATCCCAATCGACCTAGAGGCCAAAAAATGGAGCTGCGGCTACAGGATAAGAAGGAACATCCCCTTCCTGCTGGAAGGGGCTGTATACGAACCAGAAATTAACAATGCCACGATACAGAGGGAAGTCCAACTTTCGCTCTTGCGGACATGGCAAGCAAGATGGAATAACAGCACGAAACGAAGAACGACCTTTGAATATCTACCGAACGTAACTAATAGACTGAGGATGAAGTGGATTGTGCTAGATCACTACGTTACTCAGTTTATTACCGGACACGGCGACTTCAAGAGCAAGCTTAGACAGTTCGGTCTTACGGAGGATGATCTGTGCGAGTGCGGGCAAACCGAGACCCCTGAACATCTGCTGTTCCACTGTGGCATTCACCAGGGAAGGAGAGATGAACTCAGGACTCACATAATGCAGTCTGGAAACAACTGGCCACCGCGCCTGTGAACACTCTTAACAAAGCCAAACTTCGCTAAGTTTGCTGAACTGGCGAGGAACATCTTGGAGGCTAAGGAAGCGCAGAATGCGCCGTAATTGACCGAATTGCCGGGCAGCTTAAATGGTAATTATTACAGACATGGAACAATGTAGCCCAACTAACAAACAACAAGTGAAAGTGCGGGATAATGTGAGTATAAAGTGTGATAAAGGGACACCAAACGACAAACGAGCGAGGAAGGAACACTAATGTGTCCTTCAGGAACGGGTTATGTGGCACAACGGGTGCAAGGTATGCATGAGACCGAACGTAGTGTGGAATAGTTTTGATTTAAGGTATGCGTATGTGTATGAGGATGGACTGTAATCGGCAGTTGCAAAGACTACCGCTCTAAGGAAGTTGCCAGCTGGTGCAGCCGAGCCACTGAGGCCAAACTACCTGAATATTTTCCGAGTGACCTGCTGGGACCGAGTAAGAAAACTGGTGACTCCGCCTCCCCGTGGCCCTCGCTGGAAACAGACCGTGGATGTGGAGGGGTTCCGACCCTTCCACATCATCGGTGCTGGTTAAGTGAGTCACCGCCCCCCAGGGGGCAGGTCCAACTTGTCCAATGAACCAGAAATGGTGAGCCAGGGTTTTTCCAAGCCGACCGTTTAAAAACATCTGGTCATGGCAGTCCTCTTGACCACGGTTAAGACTGGATGGTGGGTCTAGTTTACAAAATTGTCCGTTGACCATCAGACGTTAGTTAACAGTGCTGGTAGGGGGAGACCCGAGGAACAGCCTTCTCACAAGAGAGTTAACGTAAAATCACTCCTTGTACCTAACAACAAGAAACTAAGAGTTAGTAGGCCACTGCCCCACTCTAACGGTCAGCATGGAGGGACCTGAATCTCGTAGTAAGAGATTTCCCTCTATGATCTGTGGATATCATTAGCAGCGCGTGTCACTGAAGTCTTTGGTTGATTCGTGCCCGCATTCTCTATTGGCGACTGTCGGGTGCTCGCTTCCTTCCACCCTGTCATGTACCGTATCTGGGTCACGAAGGTAGACCAACTACTATGGCAACGTCTTCGTTGCTTTGGAAGTTCTTATATGCCACGACGAATGATGCAATGAACAAGAAAATTGATATTTAATATTACACGAAGACATATGTCTTATTAATGGTATGGATAGAAAATTGGAATTTGTTTTTGACATCAGAACACCAAAAGCTCAAAAGGCAGCTCTTATAAAACATCCAAACGAGAGTTTGATATAAGAATTAAGCAATAATATCATACAGATAGCCAGAGTTAAAATAGGATGAAATAAGAAAAGACGACTCATTGGAGCGATGGCAAAGGCGACTCGAGGCTGCGGTAGCAGTTGCCGGCGAAGGAACTTGCCGCTCAACGCTTTCAGGTCGCACCCGAGCCGATGCCGTCTTTCCCGTCTCTCTGTGTCAACACCATAAGACGAAGAGTGTTCCCTCGAAACAGTACATATTTATAAAACATATACTTTGCGACCCACTGCAAATATAAGCAGCCATTTGATATACAATCACTTACGAACAATTTTAATCTAAAATTATGATAGGAATTCAGAAAAGAAATGCTTACCTAAAAGGATACAAGAAATAATTGCAATTATGAAAACTCAATATTAATGAAAATTGAAAAGCCAGTACATTGTTTAACTGAACAGTTAGCATCGTGAGAGGATATAAAAACAATTAACATTTAGTTACTATGGTAGATATCTATGTCTCTTCACGTTATACACTATTAAGAAATAAAATAAGTTTAACATTATCGAGGAACTGCATTCTGTATTAGTCATAAAAGAGACAGCAGAACCGACTCGGATCTATAGCGCAGCGTCACCGGAATCCCTCGGCACCTCGCTTGCCGACCAAGGCGCTTTTCGCTCTCTCTCCCTCTCCCTATCTCGGCGCATGCAACCGAGGCGAGATGTAATCCCTCGAAAAGAATTTATAAATTGAAATATTAATACATACATACTGAATGCATTTCCTAAAAAATGAATAAGAAGAGTTATTGTTCATAAAACGGCTTTAACAATTGAGTAAGAACCTATCACACCGATATCTCAATTTGTTACCAACGATATCCAACTTAAACGACTTGAGGAAAACTATCGGGAAATGTTCAGTCAATAAGGACTTTTTAGACATTAACTAATAAGCGTTTAAATGAATATAAACCCTAATAAAATAATAAGTCGTAGTTATAACGAAAAAAGGAACATAAATGAAGATAATACTAAAGAAAAGTATATTAGATGTACCGGCGTCCGAGTCGTCTTTATTTCTCACTGTCTATCGCGACAACGTGTCGTCGAAATAGAGAATGCTTCCTCGCAACAGCGTGTCGTCGAAACAGGGAATGGTTCCTCGCAGCACGTGGTACTGCAGTTCGGAATGGAAATTGAACGAGACTGGGTGTAGATGAGAATTACAGCATGAATCACCAGAGGCTCGGTGGATCTACTTAAAAGTCTGAGCCTTTTTCGAAGCAGGTTCATTTTACCTGGGCTGTGTCATCTCACCCCAAGCGACTCGGAACGAGAATCGAACGACGGCATGGCTAAAAGAAAAATTAGTCATCGCGATGAGCCCCCAAAGTCCGAGCGCTATTGTAATTCTAAGAATCCCCCGCATAGAAAATTAGACCATCCAGAACCTATATAAGGACGGGAAAATGCCCGAAAAAGATACTCAGTTAGTTAGTCGGAGTAGAGTCGAGTCGACGATTACCTGAAGCTCTGAACTTGCAGCGCGGTGAAGAATGCAGAGTCGAGCGTTCGAGTAGTCGCGATCAAAACTGGCGAGCTAAACAGGCTCACCACTGTGGAGAAACCCCACCCCGTAGAGTCAGCTAAAACTCAGAGTGAGTACTTAGAAGAAAAACGGTTGAACAGTCTAAATTCATTTCAAATTTACTTTTTCTCGGTTTTAATGTCAATCATACGGAATTTATCTCAAGTTTAAAGAAGTCTAGAAGAAATTGAATTCAATTGTTTTCTGCCGTTTTTGTAAAAGTCCACACTGGTCATTTCGTTTTACTGTTTTATCGAATCATAAGTATCGCGTTAAGTGTATTGTGTCGAAAAATAACGATCGCTCGCGTACGGTAATAGCGAACGTATGTGTATCACTTATTCGATTATTTGAATAAATTTTAACAGCTTCATGAATCATCGAGTTTGAGGATTTTTATTTTAGCAAACGGTTGCCATTATTTTTTCCCTTCAGCGCATCGCTTACCGGCGAAACAACTTCACCAGAAAACCAAACGTAAGTAGCAATGCAATTTTTCTAATTTATTTTATCTGATATTTCCGTAAATTTTTCCCCAAGTGAAAGTAACCTGCCATTTTCCTTCCCCCTAAAACCTCTTCCTCCGCGGGTTAATTTATCGATTTAGTTTATCGAGTCGAGTGACGGTGAACGTGAACAATCAACGAGCATTCTCAGCCCTGTCCCGAGTAATTTTCCGAAAGGTTAGACTCAAAAGGAGGCTTGCTTCTTCGGTGTTTCTTGTAAGGTGTGGTAAATGGAGAATTCATTCTCCTTGACCAGAGTACGGAAAACTCACGCCGAAACGCCTCACACGTCTTAAATTTGTCGGTTTTGTAGGAACGCCGCGCGGGTTTGACGTAACAAAAATTGGGGGCTCGTCCGGGATCCAAAAAAATGTTCATTTTGTTCAAATTAACCAGACATTTTTGTCGCGAATAAATTCAATTAGTGAAAATTGGATTTAAGTAAAAAAAAAAGTGTGAAGTTAATTAGTAATTTTTGTCGCGAGTAAATTAAAAATCGAAAAAAAAGAAGGTGTGACTTTATAAATAAAAATTGTTCGTGTTGTTCGAATTAATGAGTCGGTTCTTTCGTTGATCAATTGAATTGTGAAAATAGATTTCTTAAGAAAGTGTCACTTTGGTTCGTGTTAATCGACCCGCCTTTGTAATACGATTTAATTCATAAAACCCAATTTTTACATTTTTTCCGCGTCTTCAAGAAGTGATTTAATTCGTGAGAATTGATTTATTTTCTTTTTATTGAGTTTTAGTGATTCAACTTATTTCATGAAAAGTGATGACTCCTTTCTTTTCAGTTTTTGTAAACGGATTTAATTAATGAAATCTAACTTTTCCCTTTTTACCGCGTTTTAAAATCTTGATTTAATTCATGAAGATCGATTTTTTTCATTTTTATTGAGTTTTAGTGAATCAATTCAATTCGTGAAAATGTACTCTTTCCTTTCAATCGCGTGTGTTGTAAATCGTTTAAAAGCATAAAATCTAACTTTTACCTTTTTACCGCGCTTTCCAGCAGTGATTTAATTCGTAAAAATCGATTTTTTCATTTTTATTGAGATTTAGTAAATCAATTCAATTCGTGAAAATGTATTATTTCCTTTCAACCACGTTGTAATAAAACATTTTAATTAATAAAATCTAATTTTCCCCTATTTACCAAATGTGGATTTAAAGTGTAAAAAATTGATTTTTTTTCGGATTTCCCTTTGAAAAATTACAAATTGAGAACGTTCGTTGATGTGGTTCAAGTCCATTGATCGACATCGTTGTAAAAATTGATTCGTTTTAGAGAGTACCCGCTATTATTCAAGTTATTTGGTATGCCTTTTTCGTAAGTAAATTGACCTTGTGGATATCAAATGTGGAAGCTAATATTTAATAATGACTGGTGAATAAAAAGAGATAGAATTTTATTGGATAATCAGCTGGCGCACGGCGATCGATTTTCGCCGTGCGTCGACCTGTTGCTGCGGTGTAGCACGCTGCATTCGTCTACACCGGAGATAGCCGAGGCAGGCCTCGCAGAGCCGAGGCTGTAGCTCGCATGCATGCCGCGTTAAGCGAGAAGTTATCTCTGTCGCTTGACTTCGGCTTTGCTCACTGGCTATCTCACGCATTTGACTCCAGCGCTCAACGTCGATTTCGTATCTCGCAGCCATGTTGGAAAAATTAGACACTTTTTCGTGAAAGCCACTGGACAGCGCACGCATCCTCGGGACTCTCGCAATCTTCAAAGCTTTTCACCGGACCTTCTCAAACTCTGTGCTCACCAGGACTCAAAACTAACGGTAAGCGTTCACTGGCATAATTTAGCATAACTCACTGTTAGTGAGGAGTAGAGAATTAATCGGTGCATCCTCATAAAGGTCTCACCCTGTGGCGTGCTCTGCAGCATGGGCTGCACCACGTTTTCACATAACTTGTTGCACACTCAATTAATATAATTGCGTGTGTTCTTATTAATTCACTGTGCTTTCCTCCCAACTGAGCTTGCTGGGAAAGCACTGTGAATTTACTCTCCTCATTTTGTGTATGCTTAATCTATCTCTGTAGCGTGCTCCGCAGTACTGACTGCGTCACGTTTCTCGCATCTCACTTTCAGCACTTAAGCCATCAAATTGCAAGTGCTCTCACTCATTCGCTGTAATTTCTCTCAGATAAACATGCTGCGAATTTACTGTGAATAATCGATATATTCTACGCACTCATGTCTCTCGTTCCGTTGCTGATTGCATCACGTTCACTACATAAAGCAAACGCAGCATACAATTAATATAATTGTGTGCTGCTCAAGTTCTCTTGTCAAAATTCAATTTATATATATTTTTGCATTTTGTTATATATTTGTTTTGTAAATATGAAGGTAGAATAAACCACTTTCTCGGTATACCATCTATGTGTCTGTTTCTTTCCACTCTGTCACGAGTGAGGTTTCATTATTTTCAATATCTTCGCAGATTCATTTCACCCACGTCTGGACGGATTCTTAACAAATTTGTATTGAAAGACATATACGTATATATTAAAACGTTTCGCGATCTTTAACACTTCTTTTTTTTATACGGCTACGATGCGCGAGAGTTTGGTTACGGTGTAAAATCGCGTTAAGTTTGAGTTTTGTTCCGAGTGATCTCTACCGTGATCGTGTGGAGAGGCAGTTTGCTCGAAACTAGTTCGTGCACTGGGCTGGAGGGAGCGAGAGGATCCGTGGAAGTTTTAGATTTGCAATCAATACTAGGTTGACAATACTACATGACAGACATGCGGTTTTGTTTACCCTTTCATCATTGGTCTTTTCTTTTTGTTTGGGTAATTCTTTTCTTTATTTGTTCTGGGCGGAAGGCAGTGATTGCTGGAGAAGCTTTTGCTCGATGGTTAGTGCAAATAAGGTAGGGAGGATGGTAGGTGGAACGATCTGGTTACTTTTCTGCACTCACGCTCGCTTTACATTCGTTGCTTAACGTCTACCTATGAGGAATCTTTTCCAGTTCCTTTTCTATTAGTTTCGACTCTAATATTCGTACAGTGATAAGGTATCACCGATACGGAGCTTGACACTCAATTTATTAATTTTAAGGGGTTCGCGTTCGCTAGTACGCGATTTTTCTAATCCTACGTATGTGGAATTTATAAGATTCCAGTTCAAATCAGGTTTTTGACTTTATAATTCGTAAAGTGATGAGATGTCATCTTTACGGAGCTCAACACTCAATTTGTCAATTTTTTTGGGGGTTCGCGTTCGCTAGTACGCGATTTTTCTAATCCTACGTATGTGGAATTTATAAGATTCCAGTTCAAATCAGGTTTTTGACTTTATAATTCGCAAAGTGATGAGATATCATCTTTACGGAGCTCAACACTCAATTTATCAAGTTTTTAAGGGGTTCGCGTTCGCTAGTACGCGATTTTGCTTATCCTACGTATGTGGAATTTATAAGATTCCAGTTCAAATCAGGTTTTTGACTTTATAATTCGCAAAGTGATGAGATATCATCTTTACGGAGCTCAACACTCAATTTAGCAAGTTTTTAAGGGGTTCGCGTTCGCTAGTACGCGATTTTGCTTATCCTACGTATGTGGAATACATGAGATTCCCGTTCATATCAGGGTTTTGACTTTATAATTCATAAAGTGATTAGATATCATCTTTATGGAGCTCAACACTCAATTTATCAGTTTTAGAGGGTCGCGTTCGCTAGTACGCGAGTTTGTTTATCCTACGTATGTGGAATATATGAGATTCCAGTTCTAATCAGGTTTTGAATTTATAATTCGCAAAGTGATTAGGTATCATCTTTACGGAGCTCAACACTCAATTTATTAATTTTTGGGTTTGTTGAATCTGGTATAATTTTGATGTTTTTCGATCTCTATTAGGATAGGGTTGGCAGAATCCTGTTGGCCATTCGCGTTTGGTGTATCTCTATTTGGAAGGGGGGGGAGGGGGAGGGGGGGGGGGGGGCAGTCGCAGGCTTGGTCCTCATACGGGGCGTTCCTTCGTACTTTCATTAGATGTACTGGTTCGCCTTATTTTAATCATTGGACGTTAGCTGGTGTTGTGCTATTTCGAATGTTATTGTTTCGAGCTAATCGTTTGCGGACTTGCCTCTCGAGGCTCCGCCCTACTTGATGGTCGCGCAAGGATTCTATAGTAGGGACGCGAGTGTAGTGTGGTGGTGTGGTGTGGATGATTTTACCTACCTATCGTTTCTCGCTTTGTTATTGTTTGGGTCCCTAGCTATAGCTTTCTGTTCGCAAGAGACACCGAGTTCGCAGCTTGACCAGCTAGCTCTTCCTAGACCCCGGATACTGAAGCTTTTATTCGCAATTAATTAAGCACCTTCTCGCGCCATTAAGAGGCGTACGATTGGGTTCCCAATTAATTGAGACTAGCCGAGGTATCCGCGAGATGCAGGTGGTAACTGGTGCTGGCCCTAACGTGGTCCCACCCACGCAGGTACACCCTACGAGTCTAATGCGCGGTGCACTCAGTCGGGATGCCACTCCCTTGACCTTGTGTCACTCGTGCTTCTTCACACTACAAGAGACGGATAGCCACGACGCCGTGCGTGGGGACCCGTTAGTGGAGTGTGCCCTGACGCTGTGAGTAGGGGCGGCCAAGCGCAGTGCAGGGGAGCCTTACTCCTCACAGAGTATCCTAATGAGTTCGTTTACTCAACCGACGGCCAAGCGCAATGCAGGGGAATCGGTTGAGAAAAAGAACACTCGTTTTAACATGGTGTTTCCCAAACTATTAGTATTGTTTTTAATCGGTTCGTTCGGTCAAACGACGGCCAAGCGCAATGCAGGGGAATCGATTTGATCGAAAGAACACGTCTTTGTTACATGGAGAATTTACGTGTAATCTTAGGTACTAGGTGTGCTGTCGAGCAGCACTTCGTCTTGACTTATTAGATTTGACAAGAGCCCCGAGGCTTATCCTGTCGCGGTTTATATAGGTTAGCGGATGGACCCCGGGAGGGTGTTTTGAGGTAGGTCACGTGATGTTTGTCACACTTCAATCACTAGGTGAGAGAGGTGCGGGGTGACGTGTCGGAGTCCCGTTATTGCTCGAATTTCTATATTTAGCCGCTCTTTGTCCCTCTAGGGTTTCAAACGAGGGTTCTGCGAGGTTGAAATTCGCTGGCTAATGTTATTCTCCTACTTGTTGTAGGTTCAAAGTTTTTATCGAAATTTTCTCTGGTTTGATTATGGTTTTTTCCCGATTCAGGCCCCTATGGGTCTTTCTCGGTTTTGTGGGCTGCTTTCCTGCTGTTTCGTTGATGACTAATTGCCCAGGATAATTAATTGTAGTTAATTATCTCTTCCTTGGTGGTTTTTGGACTGATTTCTTGTGGATTTATATGTTTTTTGTCACTTTCTGGTGTTCTCCTACGTGAGGATCGTTTTCTCTATGTTTTTCGTTTGGTTTTTGGTTGATATAAGTTTGTTTTATGTGTTTTATTAATATTAATGTTTAATTTGTGAGTGGGGGCACGTCGCGACGTTTCATGAGGATTTACTTTGTTGATCTTTCTCTATGTATCGTGGTATTTCGATAGTTCCATGAATTCTTTCCTACGTTTGCCGGCCGTGGCGTTCCCGATGTTCTCGCCTTTTGGATAGAGTGGCCTATTTGGGGGTTGCACCGTATGTTTAAGGCTTGGTTTAGTGATTGTGTAAGACGGGGGCTACTACGCTTGTCTAGTAGGCCGGTGTGTTCTTGTTGTCACGCCTACTGTTATGTTCTACATCGTGATCTTTGGCTAGGCAGGCCTCTTATTGACGCCATTACTTTTAGGGTGTGTACTTGTAATTCTGCGTGTGTACCTACTAGTCCTTCCTATTCTCCTCGTCCGGTCGATCTTCTTCCGATCCGGTCTGGAGTGTTTTGTCTTGTTTTGGTATATTTTATGTCTTATTTTAGTTTGTGTAGGATGGTTTAGATGTGGTGAAGGTTGTGAGTCATAGTAGCGGATCGCCTTAATGCGTTCCGTTACAATATATATATACTTATAAATTATACTCCATTGCATGGGACCAGTGGAAAAATTAGTGGTGCTTCAAGTGCGTATAAAGGAACTCGAAGTTCTCGCACAAGAACTCATTGAACAAGTCACGCAAGAAATTTTCTTAAGTCAACTCGGTTTAGAACGAATAATCGCTATAACGTACGTGAGGAGGACTACAAGGAAAATAGCTTCCCCGAATATTAAATATAAAGAGTAATATTATATTCGTTTTAACTAAGCAACCATCAGACTGCTTGTGTCGTTTCTATACGATTCGCTCCGTAACATTAACATCCTTGTACTACCATTTATATATTCCGTCAACCTACCATGTGTTAAAGCAGTGGGCATACAATTCTGAAAATATTAGTCCAACAAATAGCCTCTAGTGCTTCTTAAACCTGACGTACTCATTTGTTTTCGAAGAAGTACGACCTCAGTTAATAGCTACTGCGTCGACCAAGAATCAGAGTCATCTAATCAGCCAACCTAATTCACAACCCGCTTATATTATCCGACCCACTCCTAGCAACACAATCATCACAAGAGACAATTAGACATTATATTAGACAAATAGTGAGAGAAATCCTATGTTTAAGCTCCTCGCGTAAGTGAGTCTATCACGGCTAGCAAGGCTCGCTCACAAAACACATTACACTAGTAGGAGAAATCCTATGTTTTAACTCCTCGCGCAAGTGAGGTCAAGGCTAGCAAGGTTCGCTCACAAAACACATTGCACTAGTGAGAGAAATCCTATATTTTAGCTCCTCGAGTAAATGAGGTCAAGCCTTCTAAGGCTCGCTTACGAAACACATTACACTAGTGGGAGAAATCCTATGTTTTAGCTCCTTGCGCAACTGAGGTCAAGGCTAGCAAGGCTCGCTCACGAATCACATTACACTAGTGAGAGAAATCCTACGTTTTAGCTCCTCGCGTAAGTGAGGTCAAGGCTAGCAAGGTTCGCTCACGATACACATCATAGAAACAAGGCAGACATAACAGCACGCACTACTTACTTATTTTGACAATTACCCTACCACTATCGACCCAAATCATTCATTCATACCGAAAACCCATACAGCAGGAAGGAAAATTCAAGCGCAGAGATTGAAACGACGAGTCTTAAAGGAACACTACCAAGTTCCCATTATTGCACGCAAGTCGTATAACGAGTAAAATTCTAGAGTCTCTGGTATTGAAATAGAAAACGATAATAAAACTATCCCTCTCAAAGGAAGGAAAAAAAATAGAACATAAGAACCATTCCCACGCCACAATTGCAGAACGTCACGGATACTCGAGGCAAAAAAGGAATAGAAATTTAAATTCTAGTAAAACAAATTGTCCTTCAACGGTAACAGCGAGTGAGTCGTATAGCAAGCAAAATTTTGGAGTCTCTAGCGTAAAATCTACAAAAGATAACGTAGGTATTTTCCTTAAGAAAAAAAAAATAATAGGGTTTCAGGGACCTTTAGGTAAACAAGTAGCGGAGTGTAAAAATCACCCGGAAGCTGGAACTTCACATCAAGTAAGTGCGACTGCATATCAAACAGACAGCAGTCTGGACTCTCAAATTGCCGGCACCGAAAAACCTGATAACGACCAAATAGATCAACTTAAAGAAATTCGAGCAGTTGAGCGAAACAATGCCTAGACGAACTTGTTGCTGATTACGAAGATCATTCGAGACTTGGGATACGATATCATCTATTTGTGACATTCTTAAAACCTCAAATTACTAAGATCGAATCGTTGAATAAACACCAAATCATCCTCCTCAAGGAAAAATCATATTTGATTTCACCACTAGGTAATTTTGAAACGAAATTAAAAGAATAAAGGTCTATAATTTTTCTTTGTTACATATAATAAAAAGAAAGTAATTCTTATTCTTTTCTCCTGCCCAATTTCTACCCTGATAATATTCTTATGTATTGTTGCATGTCTTTTTGATGTGGTATACCAAAAATTATATTGTATAAAATCCATTACAAATAGGGTCATCTCGTTCAAAGGTAAGAATTTATGAGTCAATAATCCACGAGTATCCTGAAGAAAGAAGAAAAAGGCTCCCAAAGGATTATCCTAATAATTTTACACTTGAAACTATAACCGAGTCCCCATGTAACAGTCCCAGTAATTCACCTCCCGAGATACCAACTCCAATTTCCCAAAAAAAAATCCTCCTATGCCAGTTCAAATAAAAATTCTGTTGTGTCCACTGTAGACTCAGGCTTCAACAAGTTAACCGAAACTGCCACCCATAGAGCAAAAGAAATGAAGTTAAATCAAGACAGCAACATTAAATCACTCGAGTTAACTTCTGACAATATTATCATCACTCGATCCCAAGAGAATATAGAAGACGAGAGAAGTTCATCCGATACAGTTGAAGTTATAGAAAGCAATTTTGGAAAATATTATAGTCCGGAATATAGTCGCTTACAGATCAGAGAATTTACTGACGACGAAAGTTTAAACCAATTTACAAATCAATTGAATGAAACATTAGAAGCAAGGTCCCCAAATATCCGTTCGTCATTAGTCGGGTTTGTCATAAGGCCGGACGACGAGATCAACGAATATCTTCCAGCGTTTGTATACCCCACTCCCCGTAGCGAAGACCTAGGTTGGTCAGTAAAATCCCCCGAAGGTATCGTGGAGAATTTCGAGTCTCTAAGCGAACCCGAAAACACGGATACACCTTTACAGACCCCCTCGACCGTTGCTAGCGCTACGCTTCGTATAATCCCTTCAGCTAATAACGATATATTTTACACGTCATTAGGCGGATCTACCCCTTTCGACAGAACCATTCCTAGATCATCTTCCCTTGTCGACAAAGAATCATTATCAACTCCAAAGGCAATAATTGAGAACCGTGAAAAATCCACATTAAAGTCAATCATCAAATCCTCACATACAAAACCTTAAAATTTGCTGAAAAGATTACATCTTTTGCCGGAATACAATTTGTCTACACCCGGTTGCTCCACCTATCCCACGGTCAAAGACTCGAGCTCAGACAAGACATTGGATAGAATACCGCCTATAAAAATTTTTACTAAAAACTTAATTAAGTCAAACGAATTATCACCAAATTCACCTCCCACAATGCTTAATAATAATTGAACATTGTGTCTTCGAGATGCCCTGGCTGTCATATCGAATTATGACAGTCATTCTTTATCACTTGGTATATTTATTCATGGATGCAAAGATGCCTTGGCTATGATGGGGCCAGGAGCCGAATCAAATTTAGTAAGAGCAGTTCGCATAAAAATAATCGGCGAACCTCGTCGCACCATACAGGGGCAACTTTTTGAAACAATAGAGGATCTGGGTAAATTTCTTAAAGATATTTATGCACCTACGCGAAACGTGTATCAACTTCAAGGGGAATTGGGATTCATACGTCAAAGAGAAAATGACTCCGTCTTTGCATATTCCAATTGCGGAAGAGACTTGGAAAATTTAATACTTGAAAATTATGATGTGAGCGAAGATCCTTTGACTGCCTCATTTATTAATAACACTAAAGAAAGTCTTCCGGCATGTTTTCTATACGGGTTAAAACCGGAAATTGAACAACGTTTAAATCCGAACAATAATCCTGACGAATTAATTAAACTCGCGGTTCAAACAGAAAAAATGTAGTGTCACAGGCAGCCCTGCGTAGTGGTGGGCTGGAAACTTCGGGTTCAAAGGTAAATAAACCTGAGGCGAAACGGAGAGTGCACGTGGTAACAAGCGAAGGAGTGTATTGCCAGCTATGCAATAAAAAAGGGCACAGTGCTAAAGAACGCTCGACCTTGACGTCTAGCCAAACTTTGGTTGTCAGTCCACAAAATTCGGGAAATATCGATAAAGGGCCAAGCATGTGTCAGATCTGTCAGAAGATTGGACACTCGGCGGCCAAATGTTTCAAAATCTTCCCCCTTTTAAATAACAATAAATCCAAGTTCGAAGCCTCTTTACTTACTATATGCCAGGTCTTTAATAAACGCGGACACACCTTCGATCGTTGTTATAACATGTTTCCTCCGGAAAGAAAAGAACAGGGAAATATATCTGCATTTTGTAAACTTTGTAAAAATAATGGTCATTTGGCTAATAGATGTTCACGTTTCCCTCCGACCCCCCTAAATTGATGTCCTTGCCACAAGCACTGGTACCGCAGAATCTTCGATACCAGAATTCAAGTGACATTCGGTGTCAGATATGTAAAAAAGAAGGCCATGGAGCCCATATCTGTCCAATTCGCAATAATAATTCGCAACCGTTGATTAATAATCGATTTGATAACGGAAGGAATTTTGATAATAATAATGTAAGACCCACCGAGATGGGTAGGATGTGTTTTCATTTTAAACAACCAGGTCATTTTATACGGGAGTGTCCCGTCCGGCGTATCAAAGAGAATGAATACGAAAATTCGGAAAACGGCGGCGATCTTCCGAGCACGGGTGCGCCTGGGGAAATCCCGCAGAGAATGCATCCGATCCATATAATTTTTATCACAGCCGAGAATCCCAATCGCGAGTAGTCTGAATATTTAATATATAACTGCATCGAGAAAGTAGCGTCCCGACGGTTACAGTAACGTCATCGGAAATAATGTCACTCTTATGGTTGATACAGGAGCCGGTCCGAACATTCTAAAGAAACAATTTGTGAGCGAATACATTTCTATAAATTGCGGAGAAATTCTGCAACTTAATGGAATCACATCAAATTCAATTTTTACTTTGGGTAATATTACCGTACAAATTTTCGGACATTTCGCTACTTTCCATATTGTAGACAATAACTTCCTCGTAAGGAAGCTGGTATATTGGGTTCGGAATACCACGACGGCAATCGCGTGAAAATTGATTACGAAAAAAGACTATAAGACTATAAGACTATAATGAAGAATATGATTTGCAACTCAGGAAACTATTGTTATCCCTGCAGAGTCCATCAAATTGTGCTTCGTGAGAGTAAAAAATTTAGATTTACGGGAAGGCCATTTGCCTCCCCTGGAAGTAGGTGAAGGCATAAATATAGAAAGCGGGTTCGTCATTAATGATAATGGTAAAGCTTAATAAATGGGTTGAGTCATTTAAAAAATAAAGACAATTTAAAAGGAAACAATCAAGAGGATTTCTCTGTATCGCGTGAGATTGAGCGCCCGGTAGAGACCATACTCCGTAGAGATACTGAAAATTCTTCAAAGAATATTTTGATTTTTTTGGAAAATGTAAAAGAATAAATAAGAAAATGCATGGAAATAATTAAAGTTACTTGTGAAACTGATTTGGAAAAAGGTATATTGTGTACGAAGGATTTTAAAGTGAAAATCGAAGGAGAATTTGAGAAATTGCAACACGAAGCCCAAAGTCTTACGGAAATTTGCACGGCGAATTAAACTGAAAATAGCATTTGTATGGAAACTGTAGAAATAATTGTACTTAAAGAAAACGTTGTCTATCCGAATTCGATAGAGACAGAAAGAAATTGTAGTAATTGTGAGTCTCGCCTACGCTTCACAGGGGTGACTGTACCGACAAAACGGGCACCGGTCGATGGAGGACTGTGGGAGCTCGATTCAGAATTTTTGAGAAAAACTGTGCCTATGGAAAGGACAGAACCTCTGGAAGATTTCAATAATTGTACTAATGGGAATAACGTTGTCTATTTGAGTTCGATAGAAAGAGATTCAGAATTTTTGGGGAAAACTGTGTGTTTGAGATTCCGTCCAGATGTTGTTGGGTGAATCTGTGAATGTATTGAAAATTATGAAACTTCACTCACGAAAGGGAAAAATGAAACCAGTCTGCAGGATGTTCAGTAGAGAAAGTGGTTTATTTGCATTATTAGAAAAATAAAAATTATATAAAAATAAATACACCAAAAAATCAGAGAATAAAAAATTTATATAAATAAATAAATTGAATTGAATGTGACTTGAGAGACCAGCACACAATTATGCTAATTGTGCTCTCTTTTATTACATGAGGACCAGCACACAATTATATTAATTGTGTGCTATGTGCGCTTGAGAGCGAGCGTGACGCAGCCAGTGCTGCGGAGCATGCCACGGCGTGAGAAATGTAAGTGTGTAAAAGATCTGGCTTATTCCCAGTAAATTCTCTCTAAAGTTATATGAGGAAATATAGGGTATAAGTAAGAGCACTTGCAGTTGTACTGCTTGAATCCTGGAATGTGATATGAGACAGCGTGACACAGTCAGCGCTGCAGAGCATGACAAGTAAAATGATGAGGATGCACTAAATGAGTGGAATAAATTCACAGTACTTTCCCAGCAAGCTTGGTTGGGGGAAAGTACAGTGAACTGATATGAACACACGCAATTGTATTAATTGGGTGAGCAACCAGTAGTGTGAAGAGAAACCGGGGTGCAGCCCGTGCTGCAGAGCACGTCAACGGGTGAGGCCTTTATGTTGATGTACCGATGAGTTTTCCACTCCTCACCGTCATTGAATTACACTGAATTGTAACGGTGTACTTTACCTTGTGTTTGAGTCCTGGTGAGCACGAAAATGTTGAGAAGATCCGGTGAGATGGTGAAGAGTCCGAGCGAGTGTGACGAGGATGTGTGCGCTGTCCCAGCGGGTTTTCACAAAAGTGTCAGATTTTACAATATGGCTGCGTGATAGAAAAGCGTCGTTGGGCGCTGGAGTCGAATGAGTGAGCCGGTGAACGAAGCCGAAGTCGAGCGAGAGAGATAACTTCTCGCTTAACGCGGCATGCATGCGAGGTACAGCCTCGGCTTAGCGAGGCACTGCCTCGGCTATATCCGGCATAGCCGAACGCAGCGCGCTCGACATCAGCAACAGGTTGACGCACGGCGAATATCGATCGCCGTGCGCGAGCTGATTATCCAACACTGTGCCTATGAAAATTACAGAACCTCTGGAAGATTTTAATAATTGCACTAAAGGGAATAACGTTGTTTATCTGAATTCGATAGAGACGGAAAGAAATACAGAATTTGTGGGGAAAACTGTGCCTATGGAAAGGACAGAATCTTGTGAAAAAATTAATAATTGTGTTGATGCTGAAAGCGTTGTCTATCCGAATTCGATAGAGACTAAAATATCAGCAGAAAATAAAGTCAATTGTGTTGAAACATTGCATTCAGTAATGATGAAAGAAGATGAAGAATTTTGTTGCCAAGAATTTGTTGAAACCTTCGTACCTACGAAAATCGAATCAAATCAAAACACCAGTTTAAAAATATGTGAATCATTAAAAAATGTACCAACGATATGTACCCTTGAATCGTCAAAAGTAGAAAGTATTAAGAATGATAAAAATAAAGAAACAAGTTTCGAAACCCAGAAGTATAATTCAAAGTGGTATAAAATCATGGACGTTCCTATAATACAGAAACTCAGTATATCAAATATTTCTCGCCAAATTACGCCTTCTATACGCGAAAGATCATGTTACACGATATCTGAAGCTGTAATGCACGATCGATTTGATCGAATCAAAGAATTATTAAGACTCGACGAATTATGTAAAGAAGAGAGGAAAAGTATTAAAACCCTGTTAAAAGAAGGCTCCGAATTATATCTAATACCGGGAGATATGTTAACGTGTACTACTATATTGCTACATCGAATTCCTACGCTATCGGTGTCCTGAGTGCACTAAAGAGGCAATCGGGAAACAAATTGAAGATATGCTCGAAAAGGGAGTAGTCATATCCTCCTCCTCACCATACAATTGCCCTGTGTGGGTGGTACCTAAGAAAGCCGACTCTCAAGATGATAAAAATAAAGAAACAAGTTTCGAAACCAAGAAGTATAATTCAAAGTGGTATAAAATCATGGACGTTTCTATAATACAGAAACTCAGTATATCAAATATTTCTCGCCAAATTACGCCTTCTATACGCGAAAGATCATGTTACACGATATCTGAAGCTGTAATGCACGATCGATTTGATCGAATCAAAGAATTATTAAGACTCGACGAATTAGGTAAAGAAGAGAGGAAAAGTATTAAAACCCTGTAAAAAGAAAGCTCCGATTTATATCAAATACCGGGAGATATGTTAACCTGTACTACTATATTGCTACATCGAATTCCTACGCTATCGGTGGCCTGAGTGCACTAAACAGGAAATCGGGAAACAAATTGAAGATATGCTCGAAAAGGGAGTAGTCATATCCTCCTCCTCACCATACAATTGCCCTGTGCGGGTGGTACTAAAGAAAGCCGACTCTCAAGATAATAAAAAATGGAGAGTAGTATTCGACTACCGATCACTGAATGAAAAGACAGTCGCTGATGCGTATCCCATACCAAATGCTAATGATATATTAGACCAAATAGGAGGCGCACAGTATTTTTCAGTTTTTTACCTATCGTCGAGATTCCATCAAATTGAAGTTTCAGCTGAAGATCGTCATAAAACGGCCTTCACTAGACCGCGTGGTCATTATTAGTTCGCTAGAATGCCATTCGGGCTACGGAACGCCCCTCCTACATTTCAAAGATTCACGGACCTCACGTTGAGTGGGATCCTCGGGAAAGGCGTATTTGTTTATTTAGACGATATTGTTATTTATGTTCGCAGTCTCGAAGAACATGAGAATATATATCGCGATTTGATTAAACGCCGAGAAGCCGCGAATTTAAAACTGCAACCGGATAAATGCGAATTTTTAAAAAAGGAAGTCGCGCATCTGGGATACATAATCGAAAACAATTGAGTTCGTCCTGACCCTAAGAAATTAGAAGCAGTACGTGAATACCCTGTGCTTAAAAATATCAAAAATATTCGACAATTCTTCGGACTAACAGGTTATTATAGGCGGTTTATAGAAGGATACGCCAAGATCACGAAAGCCTTGACATCTCTCTTACATAAAGAAAATAAATTCAAATGGGGACTTGAACAACAGGAGTCATTTGAAATATTGAAAGAAAAACTTTGTCCAGCTCCAGTCTTGCAATATCCTGATTTTTCTAAGCCGTTCATTTTAACTACGGACGCGTCGGGTTATGCTATCGGTACCATCCTCTCACAAGAAGAAATTAATAACGACCATCCATGCGCGTACGCCTCTAGAGCTTTGAGCGAGGTAGAAGAAAAATACGATACGTATGAAAAGGCAGCATTAGCTACAGTATATTCTATACTTCATTTTCGGCCGTATTTATATGGGCATTATTTTACAGTAGTAACCGACCATAAACCACTGCTATGGTTTCGACGAGCAACGGACGGTAATTCAAAAATTTTGCGTTGGAGACTAAAACTCACAGAATACGAATATGATGTAGTATATAAAGCCGGGAAAACTAATGTTAATGCTGATGCACTTTCGAGAAATCCAGTTAAAGAAACAACCGCGAATGACGGTATTTTCATTATTCAAATAAATCCCTTAACTGGCAATCGTACGAAGCCTTAAGCATCAACTGACGGATGCAGAGATAACTCGATTATTAGAAGAACAATCTGACAATGATGAGGATATTATAGAAAATGACCGAGATACATTACGCAATTATGAAATGGATGAATGCAATTGGGATAGGGAATCTGTTGACTCTAATGAGCATCCTATGGAACTTATTTTTCCACATGGGTCACCCGAAATTTCATCCAACCACGAAACTTTTCAGATGCGTATAGAAGACGAGATGGATTTACCTCATACTCCGGTAAAGAACCCAGGTATTCGTGAGCCTATAGTATATCGGGAAACATCAACAAGCAATGCCTATTCTTGCCACGAAGAGTCGACCGATGAAATTATACTCGACGTTAATAACACCCGAAACGAAGCGAGCGTGCTAGTCCAGATAAAACGTACCCCTAAGCCTCTCGAAGTAAGCGATACCGAATCCTCGAGCGACGAAGAACTCGAACTCGAAGCAACAAAACCTAAATTTTCAACCGCCTCTACTACTAGTGAGCTTCCCAAAGGAAGGATTATAGCCTCCAACATTAAACAATCACGCGATTTATTCCATACTCATAGAGATAACCTGGTTTATTTTGTTTCTACCAAGAGTGAACCTATTGATACAGGAGCGATAGCACTCCACGATAATAACAATTTTTTACATCTAAAAAAATTAAAGTTGAAAAAGGCTCAATCAATTGCAAAACGAAGTAATAGATTCAATATAGCCCCACCAATCACCGACGGTTCCGGTGAAGGACCCACATCAATCTTAGGAAACATAGTAGAAGTATTGAAAAATGCGCGACATTTAATCGACAAATTATCGGTCCAAACTATTAGTATCGCAAAATCGGATTTTATCTTGAATATACCCTGGGAAAATGTTATCACACAAATTCGATTTATTTTTGCACAGAGTGAAGTAAAAGTTATTATTTGTAGCGGGCTAGCTAGACAGCCCCTCGTAGAAGATCAGATAAAAATTATTGAGGAAATGTACTCTTCAGCTATAGGCGGACACAGAGGTGTCAGCAAAACATACAATAGAATCCGTCACGAATATTACTGGAAAAATCTAAAAGCTGACGTTCAATTATATATTCAACGATGTTTACAATGTCAATTAAGAAAACTAGTTCGCGTGGGAACTAAACAGCCAATGATAATATCGGATACTCCTGCCATCGCTTTTGATAAAATTGCTATGGATATAGTAGGCCCTTTACCGAAAACAAAAAAATTAACAAAATATTCTGTGGCTGTTCCTATATCTAATGCAAAAGCAGTAACTATTGCGGAAAAAATTGTCAAACGTTTCATTTGTTATTTTGGATCGCCTAAGGCAGTGCTTATTGACCAAAGTAGCAACTTTTTAAGCAAATGTCTAAAGCAAATAGCAAAGTTGTTTAAAATTCGGAAAGTTAGAACCACCGCTTTTCACCCCCAATCCAACAGATCATTAGAAAGGTCCCACTACTACTGTATGCTAGATACAGCCGGCAAAATCCTCGAACGCATCGTTCATAATAGAATTGAAGCGGCCATTGAGAACTCACTAGCCAATAATCAATATGGCTGCAGGAAGTCCCGTTCGACACTCGATGCGGTAAACCTAGTTGTAAGCACCGCTAGGGAAGCCACATCAAGAGCACGATGGAAAAGGGGAGCGAAGAAGTACTGCTTGGTCGTCACCCTCGACATCAAGAATGCCTTTAACTCGGCAAGGTGGGACTGTATCTGGGATGCGCTAAACAGATTGAGCGTGCCACAGTACCTAAAGAGGATAGTCATGAACTACCTGAGTAACAGAGTCCTCACATATGACACAGAAGGCGGACCACAAGAGTATAAGGTCACGGGGGGCATCCCCCAAGGCTCAGTACTGGGACCGCTTCTCTGGAACATCATGTATGACGGGCTTCTGAAGCTGAAATTGCCGGACGGAGCGGAGCTAGTCGCCTTTGCAGACGACGTAGCAGTCATCATCACCGCGAAATACCTGGAGGAAATGAACATGATCTTCGAGGACACCATAGGACAGATTCAGCGCTGGATGAGATCAGTCGACCTCCAATTGGCTGAAAACAAGACAGAAGCGGTCCTAATAACAAGCAGGAAGATTAAGGAAACGATCACACTCGCTTTTGGCGAACACCCCATCACATCGCAACTCTACATCAGGTATCTGGGGGTGATGATAGATGCAAAGCTGAATTTTAAATAACACGAAGAGCACGCTAGTACCAAAGCGGCTAATGTGGCGGTAGTGCTGTCTCGACTTATGCCGAACATAGGAGGCCCGAGACAGAAGAGGAGAACACTACTAGCGTCGGTGATCACTTCGGTGCTCACATATGCCATAGCTATCTAGGCAGATGCAATGATAACGGCGGAGTATCGGAAGAAGGCAGCAGCAGCCCAATGGCTCAGCGCGCTGAGGGTATCATGCGCATTTCGCACGGTTTCCGAAGATGCCGTGAGCGTTATCGCAGGAGCTATGCCCATTGAGATACTGGTATAGGAGCGACGGGCTTTGTGCCAGCAAAGACGATTGACTCCTTTGGGACCAGAAGATCCAGGAACGCAGGAGAGACAAAGCAGCATTACGCGCTGGCAGACGAAATGGGATACCTAAACCAAAGGAAGATGGACCCATCGGCTGATACCCCAGGTAAAAGATTGGGTGAACCGAACCCACGGGGAAGTCAACTATTACTTGACACAGCTACTCTCGGGACATGGATGCTTCCGAGCATATCTTCATAAATATAATTATGAGGATTCACCGGAGTGCCCGACCTGCCGCGGTCCAGAAGAAGACGCGGAGCAAGTATTTTTCCAGTGCCCACGATTCAGTACGAGACGTGGCGAGCTAGAAGCTGCCCTGAACATTAGTAACATAACCCCGGAGAACCTGGTGGAAACTATGCTAGCGACGGCTGCGGGATGAAAGGCAGTTAGTGCCTTCTCTGCAGAAGTCCTGAAGGAGCTGCGAAGAGAAGAGCGAGCGAGAAAAGAAATACGATGAGTGAAGAAGTTGCAAGAACCCCTAATCTCATGTACACCACCACAATGAGGAAGGGGTAAGTACGGTAACTTAAATTCAATCGAGGAAGAGCTACGGCTGAGACTTCCTCTGCAACGTAATATCTAACGGCAGTTCTGCAGGGGGGTAGGTTTCATAAGAAACTGAAAAGTTCAAGGTAGACAAGGAGGTTTTAGTCGGTACGGAAAGGGATAGATGAGGAAAAGGATCCAGCCCGACACACGGGGAACTCCGCTATTCCCTATGGTGCGTAACGCATTTCTCCCGTCCACGGATAAAAAAAAAAAAAAAAAAACCGCACACACACGCACACGCACACAGACACAGACACAAACACAGAGAGAGAGAGAGAGAGAAAGAGATTGATTGATTGATTGATGTTTATTAGCTTTCTCAACTACTTGATGTACATAATTTACATGTTTATCTTACGTTTATATTGAACTTCTTTAATTTCGCTTATAATAAATGCTTTTAACATAGTCTTATATTGAACTAGTTTTACACAGCCTTTAACCTTTACTGGCAATGCATTATACATTTTCACTCCTTCGTAAAACATACTCTTTTGCGCACTTCAGGTTCTTCTAAATTGAATTACAATATTTTCCGCTTGACGCGTTTCCCGACTCGTTCTAGATTTAACAACTTGGAATTTACTCAGTTCTTTCGGCAATAATTTCTTAACAGCCTTGAAAATAAATATACACACATTATAATACAGTCTCTGTCTCACACTCATAAACTGAACCGCTTGTAACATATCGTCTACCTTCGTATACCGGCTGCATTGCAATATGACTCGCATCGCTCTGTTCTGCGCTATCTGCAGTTTATTTAACTCTGTCTCACCCATACCCACTAGCAGTGTTGCGCAATACTCAAAGTGCGGTGCTATGATTGCCTTCTACACGACACATCTGGTGTATGCCAATATATATTGCCCTATCCTATTCAGAAAACTCGTTTTTTTACCTATTTTTTCAACATATACTCACAGTGGTCTTTAAATCGTAACTTATCGTCTATCATTACACCTAAATATTTAATTACCTCCACTCGCTCTAACTCGGTTCCATCCCTGCATTTCAGTACAATATTCCCTCTCAATGCTTTCCTTATACTCCTCACAATCATATATTTGGTTTCTTCCGCATTCATTTTCAGTTTGTTCCTATTCATCCATCTTTCCACTACGTTTAATGCCCCATTCATCTTTCTTTCCACCTCCGCACTACTGTCTCCAGTAACATATACTAGTGTATCATCAGCAAACATTTTTATTTCACAGTCTTCTGGACATATTTCACCTATATCATTTATATATATAATTAACAGCAGAGGCCCTAATACGGATCCTTGTGGTACCCCGTATTTCATTGTAATAATTTCAGAAAATTCCTCATTAAACCTTCCTCTTTGCGTTCTATTGTTTAAGTATGACCTAAACCAATCTAACCCTTTACCTCTAATTCCATATTGAAACATTTTTTCTATTAACAATTCTCTATCCACTGTCTCAAATGCTTTTTTATGTCCATGAACATTACTCCTACTATTTTTCCTTCGCTAATGTTTAATTTCCATTCGTCTATCACGGTTTGAATCGCCGTTTCACACGAAAATTGTTTTCTAAAACCCGACTGATACTCTGTTATAACCTCATTTGATTCCAAATACTTTTCGATTTGACTCTTTACTACCAACTCTAGGACCTTCTCGTACAATGGCAAAATATGAATTGGCCGGAAATCCTTCGCGCTATTGGCTTTCTCCATCTTTGGTATCGGTATGATCGTGGACGTTTTCCAACTATTAGGACAACAGCCCTCCCTTAGGGATTCGTTCATTACATCAACAAACTCCTGTTCAATTGCACTGAACGCCAACTGCAATATTTTGCGTGATATTCCTTCTTCTGTGCCTTTCTTCTTCGGGAGTCTTTTAACTATTTTATCGAGTTCCTCTATTCTCCAAATTTTCTATGCTTCTTTTGTTTCCCACACCACCACCCATCAAGATTCTTCTGCTACCTGGCCTTCCAGATGCATCTCTCTCTATTGAGCTTACTATGTTATTAATACTTTCAACGTAAAACACATTAAATTTGTCAACCGTCCTTCTCTCCGCCATATCGCCCGATATTTCAAAATTTATATTTCCAATTTCTCTCTCTTTGGCTGGTCCCCCTCTAATAAGTTCTTTCAAGGTTTTCCACATTTTTTTAGGGTCGTTCTTATTGCAGTCTATCATATTCTCATAATATTTTTTTTTCTCTTTCCTTATCAATTTAACTACTGCATTTCTTTGTACTTTAAACTGTTGTCAGTTATCATCCTTTCCCTCATGAATTGCTTCCCTATAAGCATTATCCCTTTTACCTGCCGCCCTTCTTATCTCATCAGAGTAACATTTTTTACCTTCCCATACGTTTGGAATCCTAACTACCTTTTTTGGTGCTACTATGTCTAAAGTATCTACTATACTATCGACAAGCATATTTGCCTTTCGATTTATATCTCCATCTGTCCATTGTCGCACGGAGTTTTTCAACACTGTTGTAAACTCTTTCACGTCAATTTTACTATAGTTCCTAGTATTATATTCTGTTTGTTTACTTTCTGTATTGCTCGCTCCTAATACTACTTTTACCCACGCATGGTCTGTTATTTTCGGTTCGTGTTCCACATGCACTTGCACGCTTGTAAAGGGTGTCCCAGGAAGAGCGCCGGATTTAAATTTGCTGCCATTTTGTTAATACGAGTTGTAAGGTGATTTTTTTTTACTTTTGTCACGTACAGACCACGCGATTTAGGAATATGGAGAAGTATTCAAACCAACAACGTTTAATTATTGTAAAAACACATTACAAAAACGGTGAAAGTTTTGTGAAAACAGTTCGCGAAATACATCAAGTTTTTGGTCGCAATAATGCGCCAAATGAATCGACAGTGAGGCGTTTAATTACAAAATTTGAGACCAAATTTACGCTGATGGATCAGAAGATCATTGTTCGTCATCGTCCTTGTCGGTCACTCGAAAATATAGCCACAGTAACGGAATCTGTGTCCGATAATCCAGGAACTTCCATTCGGCATCGTGGTCAACAATCCGCATTAATTTGATGATGTTCCAACACCCAATCAGCAAATTCACCGCGCTGCGCATGGTCCCTTGGCTTGATTTCTTGCACCAATTGAACCTTGTACGCGTGCAAATGCAGATCTTTTACCAAAATTCGTTGCATAGTGCTACTGGAAATGTGTAATTGTTGACCACGATGCCGAATGGAAGTTCCTGGATTCTCGGCTACAGATTCCGTTATTGTGGCTTTATTTTCTAGTGACCGACAAGGACGACGACGAACAATGATCTTCTGATCCATCAGCGTAAATTTGGTCTCAAATTTTGTAATCAAACGCCTCACTGTCGATTCATTTGGCGCATTATTGCGACCAAAAACTTGACGTAATTGGCGAACTGTTTTCGCAAAACTTTCACCATTTTTGTAATGTAATTTTACAATAATTAAACGTTGTCGGTTTGAATACTTCTTCATATTCTTAAATCGCGTGGTCTGTACGTGACAAATGTAAAAAAAAATCACCGTACAACTCGTATTAACAAAATGGCGGCCAATTAAAATCTGGCGCTCTTGCTGGGACGGGTGTCCCAGCTGTTATTTGCAAATACAAGATCAACAATTGTTCGACTATCCTGCGTTATTCTCGTTGGCTCGTTTACATACTGTTTCATCCCTAAGCTTAACATTCCTAATATTAGTTGTTTTTTATAGAACGAGTTTCCCTTGACATCTAGGTTAAAATCTCCTATTATTAAACAATCTCCTTTTATTGTTAACTCTTCAGTTATATCCTCTATGAATCTTATAAATTCCGCATCTGACGCACTCGGTGAATGGTACACCACTATTATAACTCCTTTATATATCTTATCATTGACTTCTATTGCTACACTCCAGGAGTTTGACTCAATTTTATT
This sequence comes from Cylloceria caligata, assembly GCA_963942595.1. Lineage (NCBI taxonomy): Eukaryota > Metazoa > Arthropoda > Insecta > Hymenoptera > Ichneumonidae > Cylloceria > Cylloceria caligata. Next base: position 51,100,767 of record OZ012706.1, on the reverse strand, counting down.
CTTCCTTACTAATTCATATTTAATACCATCTCTTACGTAAACTATGGCCCCTCCTGTGTTTTTATTTTCTGCATCGCACCTAATTGCACTATAACCCGGCATATATACTTCACTGTCCCCGATTTTAGCAGTCACCCTCGTCTCCGATAACGTTATGATTGCAGGCTTTATTCTGTCAACCACCTGGTGTCGTATCTCTTCGTTATGTGTCAAAAGAATTTGCGCATTCGTGTATCATATCGTCTCTTCCTTCTGTGATTGCTACTCTATCCAGCCCGTTCTCTTCTTTTCCTCTTGCAACGCTCTTTTGTATGTTGGACATTCCCGGTCCAGCGCACTATGTTCTACATTTATCTTCAGATTGTACGTTTTGGTTTTGAAACGTACAGTTTACACATTAACTGTTATTTATTGTACACTCTCTTGCGTTGTGTTTTCCTGCACATTTGTAGCAGGTTTCTTCTCTTGTACAATTCTTCGGTATATGATAATAGCCCCAGTACTTGAAGCATCGATTTACGTTGACGTGATTGAAAACTGGACATTTTCTCCATCTCACGCTGAGCTTACCTTTTCTCAGTAGCTCCTCGTGACTTACTTCATCTACTTCTAGTATTATTGATCCATGGTTGATTTCTTTTCTGTTTCGCTCCTGTTCCCTTCGCTTCATTAATCTTTTCACGATCTGCATCTCTCTTCCTTCGGTTTCCTCTATCCCATTCTGCTTTTTAATTGTGTCAACTGGTTCTTCATCGGTCAATTTAAATTCATCTTCTCCCACGTTTACTATTTTTATCTTCGGATTCATCTGCGTCGACTCAGTAACTTTAGAACCCTCACTCATTCTATCCTGTACTGCAGCTTTCAGTATTTCACATTCTTCTCCCGATTCATATCCCAGGATCACAGTTCCATTACTGCCTTTTTTCAGTTTTGTTATTCACACCGCCATACTCTTTATATCCACCTTCTCTTTTATCTTTCTTTTAGTTTTTTCGCTTTCCTGTTGTACTTTTGGTTTGATGATGATTACCTTTTTCTTTTTATTTTCTTTCACTACATCGCTGTAGGTTACCCTTGCGGTGCTCGAACCGTCTCCCTGTATCATTATTTTCAGTTCCTCTATCTGTTGTTTCACACCTTCCATTTCTGCACCAATTATCTCTTGGATCATTTTCTTTATTTCATTCTTGAAGCGATTTCGTCCTTCATTGCCTTCACTGTTTTTATCAGCCAGTCTATTTTTGCATTAGCCGTTATCGATGAACTCATACCTTTGGTTCGGCCTATCGCTCCAGTCGATGCCAATCTATCTCTGCTACCACCTGTTGTCGGCGTCACTGTCTTCAGAAGTTCATCTTCTGCATTGAATGTATCAATGGACCCTTGCACTGTACTAGTTCACGATTCTTATCCATTGTTTTATGCTTATTCACACACCCTGGGTGGTAAAAAGTTTCGGACAAATTTTGCATCGTACTACCTGACTTTTGATTGCTTTTCTGCAAGCGGAGCACCGATACTCGTCGTAGTCGCCCGTATTGTCCATGTTTTGCTGTAGTAGCTGATAAGTTACCGACGCGTACACCTGTACATATCAACCGATAACTACAATAAACTGCGCGTATTACTAATCAAGTGTCACCGTGGCAGCAATACTGACCGCCCACACCACATTCGTCGAGTGAGAACTTTTGGCGCACAAATATGTTGCTAGCACCATTAATACGATAGCTACCAAGCCATTCGCTAGATCAAAATATTCACCACACAAAACCGATCACATTGACATAGTTTTCACACTATTATACCACTTCATTCCACTATATAATTGTCAGTACTACGGAGCGTCTGACAAACACGTCTGCCTCGTCTGCCGAGATAGAGGGAGAGAGATAGAGAGAGAGAGAGAGAGTGGTTTGGCGAGGTGGTTTGGCGAGTACAAGGAAATTGCCACCACGCCGATTCAACTGGAGCGGTGCAGGCGAGCCGTTGGTGCGTTGGTGGGACGTCGGGACTAGCAACCCCACCTACGTTTCCCCGACCAATCACCGACCATCTGCTCCCTATATAAACGGGCGCAAAAGCGTCCGTTAGTGAGTAAAAAATCGACTGTCGAGACGGGCAGTCGGAATTCGAGATCGACCACCGAGTCGGTCAGGATCAAATAAAAACCTCTTCAACACCACTACTAGTGCATCGTCAGTTCTACACCCTCACCTACCCAGGAACGTCGACCAACAACTCGTTCGCCATCGGTTCGACACCCGGTCCTTTTCAGGACCCGATAAACGTAAGACCGTCGAACGCCCTAGCATCGCCGCGGACGCGTCTCGTCGCCACACCAAAAGGAGCATCACCCGCGCTCCCTTTGTCGCCTGTTCTCATAACGCCGGGGTCGACAAGCGCTGGAGTCAAATGAGTGAGATAGCCGGTGAGCGAAGCCGAAGTCAAACGAGAGAGACAACCTCTCGCTTAAGGCGGCTTGCATGCGAGGCCCAGCCTCGGCTATCTCGGACATAGCCGAACGCAGCGTGCTACACCGCAGCAACAGGTCGACGCAAGGCGAATATCGATCACCGTGCGCCAGCTGATTATCCAACATTTCCGCCCGCCATCAGCAACGGGGTTGATGATTAGTTCTCTGTTATGTAATTTGATGCTATGTATTGGATGATACGGGCAGGGCAGCTAATTTTAAGATCGGCCAGGTGAGCGTAGTAGTAGCAGTCCGGAGTGTCACCATCTTGGTGAGCCCATCTTTGCTTGGATGCAACGCTGTGACCCGTGCGAGTAGTTACTTGCACAGGGAGAAGCACTCATCCGTGAGCAAAAACCAAACAGCCGATTTTGATGATGTCATTAGGGTGATGCCACTTTGAAATTGGCTGCTGCCGTTGTAAGTAATGAGCAGACCATTGACACCAAAATTGTTGCACGTTCTGCTGCCACAATTGCCGCCTTGAGAGTCGTGAGATTGCTAAAACCTCTGGAGTCGGCTCTAGGACAGTGGTGAGTGTTTCACCAATGAGAAAATGTCCAGGTGAGAGGGCTGGCGTAGTCAACTCCTGTGTGTGAATGAGCGCGTTGGTGTGACTCGTGACAAAGGGAGCTGATCCATCAATTGTTGAACCCGAATTCCTTTTTGCCGAGCACACACAATGCAATGAAAAATATGAGTTTTCACAGGAGCTCTTCCACCGACGATCCAATGAGTTAGCCGTATGGCTAACTCATTGGATCTTAAATACTTAAGCTAATGTGAGCTGAGTGCTTCCGTGAAGAGTCCGCAAATGCGCTTGATCGATAACGAGATTTGAGAGTCGACAGTGACGAGGCAGAATGGCAGGGTGTTTACCTTCATATGTGGGTGCTGATTGACCAAGGCGACCTCCTACTCTAAGAACACCTTACTGGTGGATGAGAGCTGTAAGTTGACTGAAGGGGTGAGAGGATGGAAGAAAAAAGCCTGACTCCAGCACTTGTAATTCGTGTTAAAAAAACACGGCTTGTGTGCTTTTGTCCAAAAGACGCTTGCTACAGCCATCTCGTTTGCTGTGAGTGGAGCTGTTCCTGCCGATTCTAACCTCCTCATTCTGGCCACTACCCTGACATAAAATGAGGCGAGCGAACACAAATTTGTGAGTGATGAACAGCGATGAATGAGATCCCAATGATACTCAGGCGTCAGAGTCGCAGCGAGAAGAGCTACCCCCGGTCGGGCTTCCATAATGCTCTTAAAAATCAAAACTTTAGAATCAGTTGATGTTTTTGGCCAAAATTCAATAGGTTTCACCATCCACGGTGGACCTGATCACCACAACTGGTGAGAAGAATATTGAGCTGTTGAGATACCCCGCGAGGCACAATCAGCTGGTTTGCTTTTGCCTGATACGTGACGCCATTGAGCATTGGGTGTGAGTTCCTGTATTTGAGCTACTCTGTTTCGGACATAGTCTTTCCACCGAGCTGCATGACCAGGTAAGAATTATCGATGAGTCCGTCCACAGGTGAGTTGATGAGATTTCAACCTTGAGTGTGGCTTGAACGTATGCAACCAATTTTGCAAGCAACAGTGCTGCTATCAGTCCAAGCCGTTGTATGGTGAGCTTCTTGAGTGGTGCTACGCGCGTTTTTGAGCAGACAAGTGAAGCCACCTTTCCTGTGGAAGTTGAGTCAACAGTGATGTAAATCACTGCAGCCATGGCTAGTTGAGATACATCAGAGAAACCATGCAATTCCACTGTTGAGTTGCTCCATGTGTGGAACCACCGAGGAATTGAGATTCCGGCGGGACAAGTAAGATCGTCTCTGATTGCAATCCTTCGTGTTGAGACCTGGGATGGCAGTGGACCATCCCAGTTGAGTTCGTGAAGCCAAAGCTCACTTACAAGAGTATTTTGGCTCTTATCACAACTGGTGAGACGAAACCAAGTGGATCAAAGAGTTGAGCCACCTTGGAAGGAACGAGGCGTTTTGTGAACATTTCCTGAGTTAAGTTGAACCGTGATGAGAATGTGAACTTGTCTTTGTGAGGAAGCCAAGTAAAGCCAAGAATTTTGTCTCGCAGTCGTCCGTTGAGATAGTTAAGCTTGACGGTGATGATGAGATATTAGCAAGTACCTTGAGGTCCGACGAGTGGCACTTGGCAAGTGGTAAACCGCCCGCCATGCACAAGTCCTTGAGTTGTGGAGCTATTCCTATGAGTTGATGAGTTGAATCCGCCCTCAGCTGTGGTACCACGTGTCACGGTGTTTAATTGATACGGCACAGGGTTGAGTTGAACATCTTTCCATAAAATCCGTTGAAGATTCCAATCCTCATGATGAACGCGAATCTGACGATATCTTTCGTAATGTCAGAGGCAAAGATGTGTCTATGTTGACGGATCCAAATGAGCACGTCCGAAATATTGAGCAACAAATGAAGTCTAGTGTGCATGATGTCATTAAGAGACTTACTTGAAGATGTTGAGCTAGAGCCACTAAATACCACCCGTAATTTGGTGGTGATGCTGTCTGGCCTGAGAACACCGTGGTGAGGCCGATAATTGTATTTTACTTGAAGATGATCTTGAAGCCTTCACCACATGACTAAGTTGTTCGTATTCGTTCATAAATTGTGAGTAGAGCTGACAGTATTCAGCATCTTCTGAGATTTTACATATAATGTGCTGCAGAGACCGATGTGCTTTTGAGTATGAGTTTCCAGGTTTGCAGGCAAAGATGTGAGAGAAAGCGGAACGATGTATCGGCCTGTAGTATCACACTGATGCGTGTTGCGAAACTGATCCTCGAATGCCTGCTCCTCTGGTGTGAGTTGACCGACTGTGTCCTTTGGTGGCTCTTCTTGAACCCAGAATTTTGTGAGCACGTCCTGTAATTCCTGATCATCGTGCTGCATGGCAGCATGATGAACAGTGAGTGCTTCAGGTTGGCATGAATAAATTGGGCCAATGATAAGCTATCCAAATATTGATAATTGTGCAATAAGTGATGATGATGTGCCCTTGAGAATATTAGGTTTAATAACCTGGTTATAAATATCTGCTCCAATTATAATATCGATCGATCCTGGTGTGAGAAAGTCCGGATCCGCCAGCTTCAGCTTCACTGTGTGAGGCCATCTTCGAGCTGGTGACTCAAATGATGGCAAATGAGCAGAAATCGTATTGAGAATGTGAGTTAATACCGTAACTTTCTCCTTAGTATGAGAAAAGCACATGGTAACTTGGACCGAACCACGTGTCTGCGTTGAGTACCTTCCTCCGATCCCCGTGATCGAAATTGATGAGTGCTTGCATGGTATATTGAGTTTTTGGAAGAGCTCTTTCCGTGATGAATGTCAATTCCGATCCAGGATCGATGTGAAGTCGTGCCTGGCGAGTCAATGCCGATGAGTGAATATGTGCGATTGCGATTGCTAATAATGTTGAGCTTGTGTTTGTGAGTTCAACCGATGAGAGAACGACTGCATCAACACCATAGTATGTTGACGACTGTGTATTGTGTGGTTGCATGACGTTGGAGGTTGCAGATCGTGCCGTTTGATGCGGCAACGTGTGGTTTGTGCTAGCCTTTCCACTGCTTGCCTTACTGCAATCTTGCCATTGCGTGCAAGCGTTGCCTCAGTTATTTGCAAGCTGCTCGCAAATATTTATGGTCGTGGTGTGATGCGAGCCATGAACTTTCCAACAAATCGTGCTCCTCACGACAATCCCCATGGACCTCGTCTATCTGCGTGATCGGCATGTCGAGCAATGCCAGCGTGGTTGGTTGAGCATCCTCAGCTAGCGTAGTGCAGATGTAGCGGAGCGCTTCAATCCGGTTGTGCTGAGACTGTACCTTCAGCATCAGCTCGGTTGCCAGGCGAGCTGGTGATCGGGTCCTTTCGACAGTGGTGGTGCTATCAGGGACCAACAATGCCTTTTTCTCATCAGGGTCACCAGGTGCCACTCTGGTGTCTGATGAATTGCGTTCAGATATTGTTGTCCTGCCAACCTCCTTGAAAAAAATAAAAACCAACGAAGCTGCTCCGCAAAGCTCTACCTTACCGAATCTGCTTGGCTGACGAGTACCAGGATAAGTCGATGAGGTGAGACTGCGAGGAATATCCGAAGAATCCCACGTCGAGATGAGCCAAGAGATGCGAGCGGAAGGTAGTTAAGCCCTGGTTCTGCCCTGTGCGAGCCGAAGATCCGGCTCAAAGGACCAAAATGTTTGAAAATCCGTCCAGATGTTATTGGATGAATCTGTGAATGTATTGAAAATTATGAAGCTTCACTCACGACAGGGAAAAATGAAACCAGACTGCAGGATGTTTAGTAGAGAAAGTGGTTTATTTGCACCTTCTGCACTTCAATTACAAAAATAGGTTAAATTTAGAAAATTATAAATGATATAAAAATAAATACAAAATAAATTCAGTTGAATTTTGTGTGGTTGAAAGACCAGTTTACATAAAAATATCTGTTGAAGCAAAAATAACAAATATAAAAATAAAATATCAAATAAAGAATTGAAATTGAATTCTGGATTTGAGTGGAAAATTTGAGAAACACACAATTACATCAGTTGTGTGCTGTCTTTGTAAATTGATTGAGTAGCACATAATTATATTCATTGTGTGCTGTATGTATTGAGAACAGTGTACGTGCTGCAGCCAGCGCTGCGGAGCACGCCGCGCGATGAGATATGTGAGTGCGTAGCTTGATTTTATTAATTCCAGGAACGTCTCAATGAGATAGAAAATTAGATTGTACAGAGAGTGAGTGCGTGCACATGCTACTCTGGTACTTGAGTGCTGGAATTCTACTATGACGGACTGTGAAGCAGTCAATGTTGCACTGCACAGCAAACTGAGCTTGAGGATGCACAAAATGAGTGGAATAATTTCACAGTACTTTCCCAGCAAACTTGGTTGGGGGAAAGTGCAGTGAACTGATATGAACACACGCAACTATATTAATTGGGTGAGCAATAAGTAGTGTGAAAAACGTGGTGCAGCCCGCGCTGCAGAGCACGTCAACGGGTGAGACCTTTATGATGATGTACCGATGAGTTTCCCACTCCTCACCGTCATTGAGATATGCTAAATGGTAACGGTGTACTCTTACCTGAGTTTTGAGTCCTGGTGAGCATGAAAATGTTGAGAAGATCCGGCGAGATGGTGAAAAGTCCGAGCGAGTGTACCGAGGATGTGTGCGCTGTCCCAGCGAGTTTTTACAAAACTGTCAGATTTTTCTATATGGCTGCCTGATACAAAAGCGTCGTTGAGCGCTGGAGTCCAATAAGTGAGATAGCCGGTGAGCGAAGCCGAAGTCAAACGAGAGAGACAACCTCTCGCTTAACGCGGCTTGCATGCGAGGCACAGCCTCGGCTCTGCGAGGCCCTGCCTCGGCTATCTCCGGCATAGCCGAACGCAGCGTGCTACACCGCAGCAACAGGTCAACGCACACGAATACACAAACACACGCACGGACGCACACAATCGCGCGCGTGCGCTATTTACATATTTACGAAGTTTATATTGCATAGTTGTTTCTAGCCATCATCAGCATCGCTATCTTTAGATCCAAACGGTAGTGATAAGCTGTGTGTAATATGGCGACGTTTACGGCATATAACACGATAAGTCTTATACATTGTACGGGTGATGACATTGCGGAGGAGTGTTCTTTGAATTGATTTGAATTTTTTATTAAGCGATGTATTACTAAACCACGGCATTTCTGATTTTATAAGTTGACTTATTGAGTTAAAATTAATTGTTTGTGAGTTTTCATAATTCAAACTTATCCCCTTCACTTTGCAAACAGTATCCACCACGGTTTTGGGATCCGCGGTAGTCGTAGCCGTATAACTATAAAATTTCGGACCTCCGGAGACGAACGAGTTGATATAAGCGTTCAGAGGCACAGATATCAAATCGTTGGTCATGTCACCGAGGAGAATACCTATCGAGGGCTCCCAAGCATTATCACCAGTACTCACGTAAATAACTAGTTAAGGGGCTAGGGACAATATCCTCTTCGCGAGATACCCAGTTCAAATATAACAAATCATCGTTAACCGGTAGCAGGCATTGAATTTCTTTGTCATTGTCGTACAAATACAATAGCTTCTCACGAGTTTGAATCATTTCCGTGTCCGTCAGGTTATCCCACTGACCGTACTTACCCCAGAACGAATTTAAGCGAAGCTTAGCAACTGAGTGTAAACCTTGATTACGCGTAATGTTGCTAGCGTTCAGCCGGATACCTTTCACTGCTCGTAATAATTTATATATTCCTCGCGAGACGCTTCGTCGATACAGTGTTCGGGCCAACCACTTGTCTCCTGTTTAATCTTCAAAAATTTATTTACATAAGCGGCAACAGTCCACCTTCGCGTGTACCAGGATTGTACATTGTTGTTTTGTACGCCCAAATCATCGAAATTTTAAAGATTTTATAGCCTATATCGATTGCCTTCCGCTCCTCATCCGACACCCAGGTACCGGTGAAAGCCCTACCATCAGGGTTCTCATGAATGCACGAGTCTTGAACCATAGACTCTGTACACTTACGGTACAGAGCACATATCAGTTTCTAGTGCATTCGAACTGGTAGCACGGGGTGAAAGTGGTTCTTTGCTTGCTGTATCCACAAAATTTCGTATATTCGAGAACGTGAACGTTTGACGCTGGTATACACGAGTTAAATTTTGCCGGATATCCCATCCCAACTCACGAAAATTTGTTTTTTCGCACCGTGTCCTTTTGTCCGTAGAACTTGATCAATCTTGAATTCTTAATTTTTCGCCCCACGCTTCTCATGAATACTCGTCAACTCTTTGGGATAAAAGAATCCATCGATAGGTTCGTCTTCGAGCTCACACAACACATACACATACAAGCCCTGCCTATGTAAAACTTTTTTGATACGGAACATTTCTTCACTCCAATTTTTCTCGTAACCTCTTTCGAAGGTGTCTTTAGTTCTACTGATTCGAACGTAATCTCCGGGTTTGTATTTATACGTTGTGAAACGTTTCTTTTTACGTCGCTTTACGGCACTAATTGTCAAATTACGCACCGCTGTAGCGGCATTATATAGCGTTCCGGCAGCCGGCTGCATTTTAATGCTCGAGTGTATGGCATGATTGTACGCATAAACCATTTCTTGTAGTATATCGATGTAACGATGAGTATTACGATGTGTGAAGTAACGCCACATCCGTTCCTTGAGAGTGCGATTACAACGCTCGACAATCGAGGCTTTTACATCCGGATTATGAGCAACGCGAAATTATATGTTTTCATCTTTTAGAAATTTTTGGAGTTGACCACCGAGGAATTGTTTTCTACGGTCGGTTTGTAGTTAAACAGGTGTACGACCATCGTTACGCTCGAAAATACGTTTAAATGCCTTTGATAACTTTGCGCACAGTTTTGTCCTGCAAGGGTTCGACCCAGGCGTATTTGCGGAGAACGTCAATTACCATAAGCAGGTAGGAGACGTCGTTGTTACAGCTTCTCAAAGAATGTAGATCCACGAGATCGACCTCCTAGACATCGTCAATATTTGTAACATTGTAATACCGTCGTGGAAAGACACGGTGCACGGGTCTATGATTGGTATAACTATCCTGCTAAGTCAGTCAGTCATACACGGAGTATGCTTTATTTTTGCTACTGATTAAACGCCGAGGACCATCGTATCCAGCTGGATGCGAAGGATCATAGTACACTTTTTCGAAAGTCATCTTTCACCGCTCGTTGTACAATTTGTTCTAAATCTTTATTCACTTTTCAAACACTCTTATTACTTTGTTTTCCGACGTTTTGAAGAAATATTCCCCAGGGTGTATATCGTTGCCGTCGTCGTAGTCGTCGTGATACGTTATATTGTATGTCATGGTCATTATTCCGATTTGTCGAGTAAATTAAATTTCTGTGAGAACAAGAGATAGCAAATAATCTCTACTACCGAAAATAAAGTTATGCATATGAAAGTTTTTGGCACAACGTAATCGTTGAAGTTTTTTGATAACTATTACGTACTTCGAAATATAACATAGTTAGCCTTACTTTTTTAATGTTAAAAAATCTTTGTGAATACACGTTGGAGTTTTTAAGCTTTGCTAATTCTATGATAGATTAGTTTTTTTCTGAGGATGTTATCATCTATATCTACATTTATCATTTTTGTATGTATTAGGTGTAGTATTTTTTAACAAAAGTCTGTGCCCTGCCGTCGATAAATTAATTTGGGGCCTACATTCTATAAAACGATTCGGCCTTACTGACGGTAAAGAAGATTGCATCCAGCCACAGATGAAAAACGATGTCATGTCATCGATAAACAGATATGGATCCTACGACCTGTAAAACAGACTTGAATCTTATTGCTGACAGTTAGATTTGTGTCTTGCCGTTTATAATCAGACTTGTATACTATCGTCGATAAACAGATTAGGTCCTTCGTATCGACATATTTTATCTTTCGATGTTTTGTAATATTAATTTATTTATTTTTGAAATTATATGACCATAATAGCAGCATCAATCAAAACATAAGGATTAAACATTAAAAAGAGAGAAAAAGAATGACTGCGAACCTTGAAATATGAATAATTAGGGTTAAGGCATTTCGAGATAAGATTATAGGACGAATAAACAACATAATATAAATTAAAAACAAAATTAGTACTTTACTTCAAGCGAGCATTACGCATGTTACAAATGTTCAATATATATATATCAACAAATCAAAACCCTCCGATTCTCGGGGTTTTCAAAACAGTTTTATAAGATTAGAATATAGAGCAACGTGTAAAGAGTCATTTATTTTAACAATCTGACAATTATATTTTAATCTCATGCACCCAATCCACACTCTCATTCGAACTCATGAACTGTATTTATAGCTTATCTTTTCGTGACAAATCTATCGCTTTGCTTTTGAAACCCACGCAGTGGATGGCATAGGATCTTGCGCGAGTCGTGAATTACACATATAAATATATAAATAGTTACTCATCTTCTTTTTATTTTTAAGAGGTGCTCGTGAGCTTCCTTTGTAGGTGTGTCCCCGGTACTTGGCCTCGTAGGATTCGCGTATAAAAGATGAGACGTCGCAGAAGATATGAACGCACAAGATACTTATTTATAATAATGATGATGAACGATAGATATTTTATTACAGTAATGATGTGTCTGTACAGACGACTGGGCGACGAGTATCATCGCTCTCGTTGCTCATGCAAGAGTCTCCTCGCTCATCCTAAGGTGGGAGACAAACGAGATTGACCAGAGACTTCGGTCCTTCTCGTCAATGATCGGAAATATCGTATCTAGACGTTACTACACGCTCTTTCATCACAGTTTCTACTCTAAATTCAATTTGAGTTTTCGAATTTTTGCAACTAATTATTTTTAATAATGGTGGTAAGGAGAAATACGTTTAGATGGCATACATTTTTCGGAATTAGAGTGATATTGTGTGGCGTTGATGACGGTCAGAAAAAGTCAAAGAACTTCCATTACGTTTCGACTCTGATTCTCTTCTGAAATCTCTTCACAAGTTTCACTACAATTGCTGTAATATTATTGACAAAAATAATAATATATAAATCAACAATAATCATATATTTGACATCGCAGCGATAACATGCACCAAATGTGAAACATAATCATATGACTTTAGATAGTTAGCTCCAACCATATTTTCTATCAGAGATATGATGAGAAATTTGTTTGGAAAACGTTTGTCCAAATTGTGTAGTACGTGTATTTGAAAAAAAAAAATTATTATAAAATTATTTAAGTGAGAATACCATTTTGTAGATAAGTATTTACTGAAATGAAAGAACTTCTCCGTAATAGGGTATTCCAGTTGAAAAGTTTAGATTTTTAATGCTTCGTGAGATCTGCAAAAGTAAGGTTATGTATGGCAACAGTTATTTTGTGTTTCCTATAACGGTCATGTTGAGTAAAGTAATGTATATGAAAACACGCTAAGTATAATTACCAATAAGTTTATATGTCAAAAGAGAACTATACCATTTTATTCACATTTCACAAAAGGAATCAACCGGAGAAGCCGGTCGTGTGGTATAACGGACAGTAATCGGTGGTAAATGTATAACAGTGATGATCAATTAATCAATCAAAGTATCACGGTGTATTTAAGCCTTATATAATTATAGCAATATTTTATGGTCAAGATTTCAAATTCTATTGCACTTATAACCTTGTTAAAACTGTGCTAAATTATTGCCAAAGTAAATTCCATGTCGAAATTAATAATAAGTATGAATGTATCAATATATACGAGTAATCGATTAACAAAAGTTATTTTTCCGATTTATAATATGGAATAATGCTTAACTTATAAATGCGGGTTCTAAAATTTGTGAAATTATTGTCTTCTTTTATGCAAATCATTTCCATGAGAAGAAGTTGGTTTAAAAAGGATTCAAAACAAATATTCAAGAAATATCAAAAGCATGTTTAGTCACATTAATTTGACTGCCTAAGGTGGTGCGACCAATTGTAACAGGTGATTTCTCTATTTTTATACTCTCGAATGCATGCCTTTTAATCCATTCAATATCAGTTGCAGAACGATATTTTCATGGTAAAAAATAAATTAATTTGGATCTTAACAACGAGGGAGTTTCAACTTTCGTTGAGACGCTAATCAAGTTAATGTTATGTTTGTCATTTGTGACTAGATTAAATTTAAATTATTTGAAAAGCCTTATTGAAGGATAGTATATATATCATATGTATGAACAATTAATAATCCATGATCCTGTGTCAATTTTTTAATTTTCTTCTTGAGTGCCGGGAAGAGTCGTGATAGTCTGTCTTCTAACATGAATGGTCCATTTAATGACATGTATAGGATTACAAATTAAGAGTAACGTGTCATTAATGAATTTCAAGTCTTTACTTCAGAACTGTGAATGTGAAAGTTTTAATGCTCCGTCTACGAGCATGTATACAATGGGTATATTTTATGACTGGAGAAAAAGTTAATAAATCTACCAGACCAGTTTACGACACCAATCTGTGATAATGGTCTCATTTTCCGTAATTAATAACAAATCCATGAATGGTATTTTATTATGTTTTTCTTTCTTTTATTATCTGTCTCGTTCTCAATAGTAAATTGAAGTTTGGGATGCTGAGTGTTGAAAATTGTTGAAGTTCATCGAATTTGATTTGAGAGAGCAGATCACGTGGTCTACGTGCCTTGTGAATAAAACTGGAGTGTAATAAAGTTCTGACAAGCAACATTCTTCTCAAGCAGCCATAACTACTATGTGATATAATATTGGAGCTAATGGAAAGCCCATAGGAAGCCCAGAAATTTGTTTGTAAATTTTATTATCAAAGTGAAATAAGTGAAAGGCATAATTACCTCAGTGTCTTTTTTAATTCGATGATAACACTGCCCTCTCCACACATATACCTCCTTTTGAAGACGGTTTAAAACTAATAGTAAAGATACATTTGTTCAAAGAGAGGTCACATCTAATGAAACTTAAACGTATTAAGCAGGTAAAATGATTTACGTAACCAATGATTTTAGAGAAGAACTGTCATTAACATTACGAATCGACTCTTAATACGCTTCGTCAATATTTTATGAATAAAATCAATTGATTTTGTGTGTGGGACAATTGATAGACTAAGCTATTGGCCTCGTTGGGATGTTCAGTTTGTATATTTTTTGCTAAAGTGTATATTCTAGCTAAATTTGTATTATCAGGTCTTAAGTAATTTTGATCGATTTCTCATATCTAGACGTCCAGTAACTGATTTGCGTGCAATTTTTGTCGTATCAGTTACCATAAACTTGTTAATAATTTTCATCATTTAAGAGTGCAAGGGATTTTTGTATGTAATCAATAGACTTCAGAACAATAGTGCTATTCACTTTGTCATCTCTGGTGATTTTTATATCACAGTGTAGAGATAATGATATCTTAGTATCAAGTATGACTTTACTAGTGTTTATTTTGTGTTAGTGCTGTTATGCCGGTACAGGGTAATTGGATTATTCGGTATTCGGCATAATATTAAATAGGTATTATTTTTTTGGGATCGTTTGCCGATAAGGAGATGGATCTCGAGTTATCGATGAAAACGCGAATTCATATAAATGGAAGTATTTATTATAGGCAACGGTAACTTTCCGTTGTCTATCTAAAAGTCAATGAAGGAATGTACAATAATTCATAGTTTCGAGCATTTGACGAGGAACCAACCGTTCTCTGTTGCGTCTAATTTAATTCTGATTTTAGTACAGCAGTTAGCAACTGCGTTTGCTAAAATCCCTTAGTTGGCAGCTTTAGCTTTAGCCAATCGTAGATCGCCCAGCGAGTCGCCTCATGCTGCGTCGGCGTCTACCTCGCATCCTGTCTTGTATGACAGCTATCTTTTAGAATTCCATATCTAGCTATGTCAGCTAAGGAATATTCCTGAGAATACGTGAAGATGAATATTCCGCGACACAACATCCCTCCCCCCTTGAAAGGAAAAATTTTCTAAAAAATTTTTCTTCAGTTGGTTCCCCGTACCTTTACAATTTTAACACAATTTTACGGTTCGATATATAATATATAATATATATGCAATAGTACGTAAAATGTTTCATTTCTTGTTTGTTAATGGAGTTCGGGCCGAGCGAGTCGTTCTCGGTTGGAGGGACGATTGCATATCCTGGCCAGCTCGGCTCGCAGTCGTTCCACTGGCTGTTGTCGTCCGAGTGGCTCGAGGTTGATGGTTACCTCGGCGGCTGCCGGGGTTGTTGTTTGCTCGTTCCCGTTGGTGTTCTGTTTCTTTGGTGCCTGTAACATTTAAACAGAACGTGGCCAACCAAGGCTATCGGTGCTATAGCACCCAAGGAGTAGAAGTTCAGGTTGTGGATGTGCCGCATCCCGTCTCCGGCGGTATTGAGGGTTTCCATGATGTGGTCGGCTCGAGCTCCGAGCTTCCGAAGCTCTTCGGGGTCTCGCAGCATGCTCTGTAGTAGGATGGTCCTCTCGGTCTGCATCGGGGGCGCCTGAGCTTCGATCTCCGTTAATGTCAAATTAAACGACGGAAGGTAATTTTCCTGTGTGATCTGCGACGTTCGCCCGATGGTTCTGACACTGAAATCTCGGGCGGTTACTACACATACGCCTACCAAAGCCAGTATTCCCGAATAGTTTAGTATTTCGTGCTGAGTGGAATTTTTTCCACAATTTATTCTTATGGGTTCTGGGGTTTGGCGCGACGTATAACCATCGCCCTTGCTATTGCATTGGGACGATTAGGGGATGGGTTATTTCGATAACGCTTTTTGCGCATTTTCCGTCGTTATCGGCGATTATTTTCGCGTAGATTAGGACTTCGCAGGGTGCGTCGTTCGTAACCGGAATTGTAGGGTGTGTTGGAGGGCAAATGTATGATTTGTCCAATACCTTGCAATTTTTTACTTCATCGGTTGTCATCCTTAGGTATTTGCGATTCTCGATATCTATGACTATGTTATTCTCAGTCGCATCCACGTAGTCGTACCCGCCGTTGCTATAGTATATCGTCGCGTGTGTATAGGGTATACTGAACTGTTGCTGCCTGATCAGCGGTATGTCGAGTACTAGTAAAATTGCCTCACCTTCGCTGTAGGCCTTTAGGTCAGCCATTCGCGTAAGTGCTGACGCTTGTCGATGCTCTATAGCGAAAGGGACTGGATTGTTTACGTGTACCTTTTTCCATTCTGAGGCTTAACCAGTATAATATTATTTTTTCTTCATAAATATAGATATCGTCTTGAAATATGGAAATATTTTGGCATATTTTACTGTCATTTTCGGAAATCGAATTACCAATTAACATGTGTATGTTAACTGATTAGAGTGTGCACATTGACTTATTTTTTCCAAAATGAAATATGCTCTTAGAGGCTTTATTTCTTCAATTTACTCTCTACGCTGAACACTATCCTGTGTCAGTACTAATATGATATACATTTTTCGAGGTGGTTTGCAGGAATGGTCGCAGTCCCCTCTGGACTGCGTAATGAAAGTGCAATTTCTTTTCAATTGTTTCGTTTTATATGTATATGGTATTTATCTCTGAATGACGCTCTTTTTCCTGTTGATAAAATTAGGTCTCCTAAAACCTCTTCTACTTTATTGGATCTCCCTTCCCTATGTCCTGAGGGGCTTCTTCCCACATTTGCTTTCTTGCTAATTTTTAGTTTTAACTAGCTATAAGTATTCGAATTCTTCAATTCCTGAGCTATTAGTGCTCGATAAAGAGCTTCAGGTGGTTTGCGTGCACCGCCTGGATTTTACGTCCCTTCCGGACTACGTAATTAACGGGGGGCCTCTTCTCTACTATTTCGTGAGGTCCCGTCCACTTTTGGGGTCAGCTTGGCTGACCGTCCCTTGGCTGACCGACTCGTCACGGAGGAGTACGCATTCGCCGACGCGGTACTCCTGCACCTGTACGCCGTGGTCATACGTATTCTTTGATCGTCTTTTTGTGACTTCCAGGTTGTCGCGTGCTACTGTCCATGCGGCGCGTAATCGCTCGCGTAACTCGTGGACGTAATTATCGTAGGCATAGGTGCTGCAGGGTTCCTGTTTTACGGCCGTGGGTAATTAAGCTTCGCTGCCGTACACCAGCATGTGGGGAGATAGTCCGATCCTCGTATGCGGAGTGGTGTTGTACGTAAACATTGCGTACGGCAGCCACTCGTCCCAGTCTCCTTGATCCTCGCTTATGAAATTTTTCAAGTATTCTGCAAGAGTGCGGTGCGACCTTTCCAGGGCGCCATTCGATTCCGGGTGGTATGCCGTTGTCTGTATTTTCTTAATTCTCAGCAGTCAACACATTTCCTTGAAGGTCGCAGTGAGGAAGTTGGTACCCTGGTCTGACAGTATCATTTCCGGCGTTCCGTGCCGGCAAATTAATTCTTAAACGAGCGCCCTTACTACTGTCGAAGCCTCTTGGTTCGGCAGGGGGATCGCTGCACTGTATTTGGTAAGGGCGTCCTGAAACGTAAGTATGTATTTTTTCCCGGAAGCGCTTTCCGGTAGCGGTCGTAGGATGTCGACCGCAACTTTTTCGAATGCCTTCGATGGGATGACCGTAACCACCATCGGTACTTGTTCCTTATTCTGGATTTTGTTCTTTTGGCAAGACTCGCATGACGAAATATATTCCTCCAAATCTCTTCTAATGCCGGGCCAATCGTACTTGGTCCGGATCCGACGTAACGTACGCTTGATACCCTGATGCCCTCCTATGAGGGTGTCGCGGTCGAGGGGGTGGCTACGCCACTGCGGCAGTTGCTGTGCTCTTTCATAATGCTGTCTTCTTCTGTGCTGCTAGAGGCTTGCGAGCTGCGGCTCCCGCTTTGCCTTGCTTCCTCAGCAGACTTGTGCGGTGCTCGGCCCGCAGTTTCTTTGCTCGGTGTGCCCACCAGTAGCTCCGCCGTTGCGTCGCTCGCTCAGTCCTTTTCGGCAATGCTCGCAGTCTTACCCGTGCTTGTCTGTACTAGCTTGCGTGGTCTGCCTCTTCCCCGATCGCTCGGCTCCGCGGCAGGGCTGTGGGGTTCAGTAGAGTGACCTGCAAGCTCGATGCGGATCTCTCTGTCTTCTTCTGAAGCGTTGGCAGTCGCTGCCTCTCGCTCTGCCTCGTTGCTGTGTTGGCCTGTTGTATTCTCGGCTCTTCGCTTTGTGCGGCTGTCCGTACTCGGGCGCTTCCTGTCCTCTTTTATCTCGTAGGCGAGCTCGACCTTTCGCTCCAGCGAGCTACCACGGCTATTTGGGGTATCTCCGGCTGTCCGCTTTGTGCGGTCGTTCGCTGTGCCTTTTTGCTCCGCCGTGCTGTTCTTTTTCGATCCACAGACTACGTTCTCTGCTCTCGCTTGGGCCCTTGTAGTAGGGAATGTTCGACTTAGCGCACCTGCATTCGTGTTGCGCTTACCTATCTTGTACTTGACATTAAACTCATGTTCCGCGAATTTAATTTTCCAACGCATCAATCTCGAACATGGGTCCTTCGCTCCGAACAGCCAGGTGAGCGGTTGGCGGTCCGTCACTGCGATGAAACGAGTACCATAAATATATGGCCGGAAATGAGCAAAAGCCCAAATTATCGCGAGTAGCTCTTACTCCGTATGTTACTATGTCGTTGAGGTACACATAGCATTTGACGCCCTGTAGTCCTGATAATGTGGATTAGCCGCTGGCAAGTCGATGGCGCGTTCTTCAATCCGAATGGCATGCGGTTATACGCAAAATGACCCCGCGGAGTGGAAAATGCCGTTTTTCCATGTCTTCCTACGCCATCGGGATTTGGTGAAATCCAGAGGCGAGGTGCAACGTCATCTAATATCGGGCTCGTCCCAAGAAGTCCAATATTTCGGTTATATCGGTCAGTGGGCACGAGTCTCCGAAGGTGGCTTCGATCAACTTCCGAAGGTCCACCACTACGCGCATTTTCGTCACTCCGGCAGCATCGGGTTTCTTAGCCACGACCATCAGCGTCGCGTTCCATTGACTCCTGCTGGACTGGACAATTCCTTCCGCTAGCATTTTGTCTGTCGGCATCTCCACTTATCTTTCTCGTGGGCGAGTTTAGCCTCTCGCTTCGATGAGTTATAGTGGTTGCCTTAGGTATCTTTGACGCTTCGCTTTGTGCGGCTGTTCGTATACCCGGATGCGCTATCTTTCTCTTCCTTATGGGACTTTTTTTCCTGTCCCACTTCGGCTCGTGTGGTCGCGTATGTACGACTCAGAGCGTCTGCATCAGTATTTCCTTTTCCGGCTTTCTGAATTTTACCGGCCCCATGTCCCGATTTTACGTTCTTCCCAGGCGAGGGTTAAGATCCTAGGTCCTTCGATTCGACCTTAAAGAATGCGCGATGCTGCACCTCGTGCGTGCGCTGTCGCTTATTCCGTCGTAGATGGAATACACTTGTATTCGCACATTACTCCTGCATAAGCTGCTTGCTTTTCACTGCTAGGGGGCACCAAGTCGGGCTTCCATTGTTGCTGCGCAAAGCATTTGGCCTTCTTCCCCGTGCTTTCTGAGCTTACACGCAGTGTCTTGACCTGTCGTCTACGTACGACCTTCGCTATCTCCGACGGCTCGAAGGTCGCCATCGGCTGTTGCACTTCCCCGTCGTTTTTATAAACATCTAAACTCACTCTATTGGGTTTTGACGGTGTGACACGGAATCTCGCTGCTTTGCCTCGGCTGATTCTGCTCCTTATAGGTAGTCCGACGAATTTATTCTCCTTGACGGTATCCATGTTAGACCCGTTTCCGGAAGGAAGATTTATCTTTGTAAGCAGGCCCATGTATTTGCTCGTGGCGGCTGTTCTACGGCGTGGTGACGAATATATCCTCGTCGCGCCGTCCCGTAGCGGCATGCAGTGCCCATACAACTTGAGCATCTCGCCATGCAGGATGTCCGCTTTATGCTGCTTGATAAAGTCTATGCCAAGTAGTCCGTTGACCTTCAACGGCACATTGTTCGGAACGATGTAGAACCAATGCTCTACATTTGAAGCCGGTGTCACAAGCACAACTTTAGCTATCCCGAGGGGGGTGAATTTCTCGCCCGCTACCCCCTGCAGCTCTACGCTGCAGTCGCTCACCATGGTCTCCGGTTTGAGACAGCCTTCCTTGATTTTGCTGCACTGCGCTCCGGTGTCCGTCTTGAGGGTGAGTACCCCAGTCGTGGCCAACGGTGCATCGATATCGAAGTCGCTGGCGGTGGCACTCGACGCCGGCAGCGTTACTTGTAAGAGCTGCAGCATTGTTTTCTTCTGCTTGCACGGAGGTTTCTGCTGGACAGTTAGCGTTCGGTCTCAGTGCGCCTGGCGTGTTAACGTCTGCTGTGGATGGATCTGGCCCCGCAGTTACCGTATTTCTTACATCTTTGTAGCCTGCGTATCTTAGCTTTCGGGGCAGCTGTGTCGGCTCGCTTTTATTCTCCGACAGTCTCTTCCGGCAGTCCTTTTACATGTGACCTTTCTTCTGACAGTAATTGCAGGTTATTTCTACGTTGTGGATTGACTTGTTTTTACTGGTAGGCTTACTCGTCCCGTATCCCGGGTGCAGTCTCGAGCCATATGTCTAGCTTTTCCGCAGGTGAAACAATTTTCTCCCTGCCGGGATGGTGCGCCTAGGGACCTTCTGGGGTGGCCTAGTGCGCCACTGCGTCTCCTCGAAACGCGTGCGTTTCGGGGGCTGTACGGGGGGCAGATGGTCATGCATCCCTGCTCCTCCTAACCGTTGCTGGGACTCAGCTATTTGCTCTCTTACGGAGCGGATGAGCTTGTATTCGTCCGCACCTACCTAATTTAACGTATACGCCAAGTTTCGTCTCGCTGACGGTGTTGCAGCCTTCTAGAGTTCGCGATCGAGTTCGCGTTGACCTTGCTCGTGCTCACGCTGCAGCCTTTCGCACTGAAGTCGAGCTCTTACCAAATCACGGCGGCTCCGGTCGATCGCCTCTAACCGATCTCGTACTCTTGAAGTCACCGACCGTGTTGTCGTACCGGTAGCTGTCGGGAAACCTACGCGATCTATCATTTGCATGTTTTCGAATTCCCGCTCGTCCATGTCCTCGTCTAGGCGTTCAGATGTTCGTCCGCCAGTAGCCATATTCAACATGTCGTCGCTACCTCGACTACTGTCATCGCGAAACGCCGCACTCCTGAGTGGGTTAACGCCGAACTCAGCGTCCAGTCGGCCTGCGACGGCCTCTTGCCTGTCGGCGGGGATTCGACCCGGCGCGGCGGCGAGAGCCCTGTTAATGCCCTGCGCACTTCGTACATGAATTCCTCTACATCAGCAGCTAATCCGGCTGTGGAGTCTACCCCTTCGACTATGCATCGTAGTTTCTAACGAATTGACTCTGCGTTTCTGTTTCGCTCCCCTAAATCCCGGCATGTTGCTAATTTCGCAGCGAACAAAACTCTAACTCCTAACTGGCTTTGCTTTATATCGGCAATATGTTTTAGTATAACGTAACTGCCATATACAGAAGGATGATCTAGTAGATGGTCCTCTCCATGGCGATGTTCTCGGGTGCTGTCGACTTGGTGTCTTGCAGCTCCCTTCTGTTAATGGTCCTTGACGTCCTTCCTGAAGTTTTTGGCCCGTTTCTTCGCTGGCTCCTGAGTTCGTCCTTGGCGCGTCGCCCATGGTTGCACGGAGGCTTCACCTCAAGTAGCTGGTTCGAGTACTTGGTTGCACTCTTTGTGCGTTTTTTCCGCGACTTGACGTAACACCGAAAATCGTGATATTCAACGGTTGACCCATACGCCACACTGTACCGACGTACACTTCGCGCCTTCGCGTTAGTTTATTCGGGTTTTCACGAACTACACTGGCGTCCTTTGCACGAGTAGTAGTCGTCACTTCAGAGTCACTCTTATTTACTTTGTCCAAAACACTTTTGTCCGAATAAATAACATATCACTTAACTTTAGCAGATCCCACCGCTGCCACCAAATGTTATGCTGGTACCAGGTAATTGCATTATTCCGTATTTGGTATAATATTGAAAAGTTATTTAGTTTTTGGGATCGTTTGCCGATAAGGAGATGGATCTCGAGTTATCGATGAAAACGCGAATTTATATAAATGGAAGTATTTATTATAGGCAACGGTAACTTTCGGTTGTCTATCTAAAAGTCAATAAAGGAATGTACAATAATTCGTAGTTTCGAGCATTTGGCGAAGAACCAACCGTTCTCTGTTGAGTCTAATTTAATTCTGATTTTAGTAAAGCCGTTAGCAACTGTGTTTGCTAAAATCCCTTAGTTGGCGGCTTTAGCTTTAGTTAATCGTAGAACGCTAAGCGAGTCGCCTCATGCTGCGTCAGCGTCTACCTCGCATCCTGTCTTGTATGACAGCTATCTTTTAGAATTCCATATCTAGCTGTGTCAAGTAAGGAAAATTCCTGAGAATATGTGGAGAGGAATATTCCGCGACACGACAGTGCAATGTAGTTTATTTCAAATATTAGTTAGCAAGCATCTCGCATAACTTAACTTATCTTTCTGAATCAAATCTGACTGTGATTCAAATTCAGAAATAATTTTATGAATGGCACCTTTGGCTTTTTTTGCGTGTAAGTATTACAAAATTTAGTTCGGTCCGATAGAAAATACTGGATGGATTGATCAACCGGCATTTCGTAAGACTTTTGTTAGAGTTGTAAGTTCCGAGTCTGTTCAAAATAGTCTTAAGACGGATGATGGAATAATCATTTGTTGCATTGTTAGTGCTGCGATCAGTTGACTTTGAATTCGAATTCAATTAACTTTGGGGTTTCTTTGACATTTCTCTGAACCGTGGCAACGCCGTAAAATATTTATCTAATTAGATGAGTATGTATGAGTATGTATAAATGAGACGTAAATTTACAGCGAAAGCGGACACTGCGTTTACAAACGATCAACTACACTGGCATACAAATAAACATGGCTTTATTTAGAAGTTTGTATAGAAAATTTGGATCTACGCATCTACAACAATTTCAAAATTTGTAAGAGAACTAATGAAAAGGAACTACGTCTTCAAGAACAACTCGAATTGCTCCTCTGCTCTCGTTAGGAAGGCCTAGTCCAGAAACATTTAAATTCTTCTGTACTTTACAACTAAGAAATGTTTAATTGAAAAAATCGATCAAGATTTTTAAAAATACTACACCTAATACTTACAAAAATGCTAAATGTAGATATGGATGATATCATATTTAGAAAAAAACTAATCTATCATAGAATTAGCAAAGCTTAAAAACTCCAACGTCAATGCACAAAGATTTTTTAACGTTAAAAAAGTAAGGCTAACTATGTTATATTTCGAAGTACGTAATAGTTATCAAAAAACTTCAACGATTACGTTGTGCCAAAAACTTTCATACGCATAACTTTATTTTCAATAGTAGAGATTATTTGCTATCTCTTGTTCTCACAGAGATTTGATTTACTCGACAAATCGGAATAATGACCATGACATACTATCAATAATAATATAACGTATCACGACGACTACAAGACGGCAACGATATACACCTTGGGGAATATTTCTTCAAAACGTCGGAAAACAAAAGTAATAAGAGTGTTTGAAAAGTGTATAAAGATTTAGATTAAGTTGTACAACGAGCGGTGAAATATGACTTTCGAAAAAGTGTACTATGATCCGTCGCATCCAGCTGGATATGCTGGTGCGCGGCGTTTCATCAGTAGCAAAAATAAAGCAGGCTCCGTGTATGACTGACTGACTCAGCAGGATAGTTATACCATTCATAGACCCGTGCACCGTGTTTTTCCACGACGGTATTACAATGTTACAAATATTGACGATGTCTAGGAGGTCGATCTCGTGGATCTACGTTCTTTGAGAAGCTATAACGACGACGTCTCCTACCTGCTGATGGTAATTGACGTTCTCAGCAAATACGCCTGGCTCGAACCCTTCCAAGACAAAACTGTGCGCGAGGTTATCAAAGGCATTTAAACGTATTCTCAAGCGTAACGATGGTCGTACACCTGTTTCACTACAAACCGACCGTGGAAAACAATTCCTCGGTGGTCAACTCCAAAAATCTCTCAAAGATGAAAACATACAATTTCGCGTTGCTCGTAGTCTGGATGTAAAAGCCTCGATTGTCGAGCGTTTCAATCGCACTCTCAAGTAACGGATGTGGCGTTACTTCACACATTGTAATACTCATCGTTACATTGATATACTACAACAAATGGTTTATGCGTACAATCATGCTATATGGTACACTCGAGCATGAAAAATGCAGCCGGCTGCCGGAACGCTATGTAATGCCGATACAGCGGTGCGTAATTTGATAATTAGTGCCGTAAAGCGACGTGAAAAGAAACGTTTCACAACGTATAAATACAAACCTGGAGATTACGTTCGAATCAGTAGAACTAAAGACACCTTCGAAAAAGGTTACGAGGAAAATTGGAGTGAAGATACCGGGCGCGTCCTCGGGTTGCGGATAGAGGGGTGTCCCATGGCTCAGGAGCAAGAGTTGGGATAGCTGCGATATAAGCGGATAAACCCGGCGAATAAGCAGCCGTGGACAGCATGCTAAGGGAAGGAACCCCTAATGAAAAACCAAACATGGAGTGTTGGAAAATCAGCTGGCGCACGGCGATCGATAATCGTCGTGCGCCTACCTGTTGCGCTGCTCTACCACGCGTTGTTCGGTTGAGTCGAAGATAGCCGAGGCATGGGCTTCGCGAAGCCGAGGATGCGCCTCGTTGGCACGCCACGTCGAGCGAGAGGATGTCTCTCTCGCTTGACTTCGGTTTCGCTCACCGGCTATCTCGCTCAACTGACTCCAGCGCCCGACGAAACTTTCATACTCGCAGCCATCTTGAGAATTCGGCACTTTTGCGACACACATCTTTTGGACAGCACGCGCATCCACGGGACTCTTGGGACTTCACATCAACCTTTTTACATCGGCATCGCTCAACATATCTCATCAGGACTCATTGCTCAAGGTAAGAGTGCTCTGGCATAATTACGTCTTAATTCACTGTCAGAGAGGAGAAAATGGTACATCAGCACTGGGTCTCACTTGTGGCGTGCGTTGCAGCACATGCTGTACCACGTTCTCCTCATGTCGTTTTGCCGGCTTAATTAATATAATTAAGCATGTGCCTCATATTCACTGTATTTTCCCCGAGTAAATCTGCTGGGAAAGTACAGTGAATATTTTTTGCTCAACCGTACAGCCTCAATATCTGTTTGCAGTGTGCTACGCAGTGCTGATTGCGTAGCTGGTCGCACACAAAATCACTGCACTCAAACAAGGTTATTGCAAATGCTCTCATTAATTCGCTGCAACCACTTTGCAATACACTGCTGAGTGGTTGCAGTGAGTTACACACAACCGTGTTCGCACTCAATGGTATCAGCGTGTCGTGCTGCGTAGCTTTCACTACGTTGCACGCACCGCTGTCTCAAGTTTAAATTCAGCACACAATTAATACAATTGTGTGCTGCTCACATTAATATCAAAATTTCAACTTGCTCATTTAATCATAAATTGTATTTGTTTTTAAAATTCAATATTTCAGACAGTTTTTTAAATTCAGTCAGTTTGGTGTAAACTTTAACTGTAGTGTCCACGCATTGTCTGTTAAAAATTGTATTTCTACAATAAAAAGGAAGATAGAATAAACCGCTTCCTCAATATAACATCTCGGTGTCTGGTTTTATTTTCCCTCTTGTATCGAGTGAGGCTTCATTCCTTTTCAATATCTTCACAGATCGGTCAAGCCATCACCGGACGGATTCTCAACATTTTTGTTGATTCTCAACATGGAGAATACGACGAAGGAGAGTATACTTACGGTGCAGGGGGTCGGATCCCCAGTACCGGCGGCTGTCAGGGATGAGCAAGCGGGCCTCGGGACGTCGTTATCCAATGACCGCAGTGCTACAAGGACGAAGAGCTTGGTCCTTATAGCATCTAATGTGACAAGCGAAAAGAGACGACAGATGTTCGTAAGGCTTGGGAAGAAAATCGCGGAGCTATTGGACTTTGTGAAACCCAAGCACAACGTTCATACGGAGAACAAACGTCTAGCGAGCGCGATCTCTAGTACCTATGACTTGGCCGCCACAGAAAAAGACACCATGTCTTGTGGTGAAAAGTACCCAGACATTACTTGGACCGAGGTTACAAAGTCAGCCAAAGAGGACGGACGGCACAACGACCAAGAGGAAGAAAGTAACTTCGCCATTTAAGGACGACCGCGCTACGAAGAAAAAGAAGGAGAAGAGCCCAGCAAAGCCGGGGTCATTCGCGGAAGTGGTTCGAACATCAACCCTTTCAGAAGAGAGGAAGGGCGAGGAAGAAAAGTCGCATGTAGCAAAAGGCAGGAAGAGACAAGAGTCGCGGACCAAATCTAGTCCGCAGCCCGAATCGACACGGCGCAAGCGAACGTAGGGGACACGTCAGGCGCAGAGGTACTTCGAAGGATTAAGAGCCATCCTGGCTTTAAGGATCTGGGGCCATGCGTGACCAAGATCCGTCGAACCGCAGCCGAGGATCTGCTCCTGGAGTTAGACCTATCCTCAGAGAAGAAAGCGTCAGAGTTCCGACCCTCTGTTGAGACCATACTTGGGGTCATGGCAGAGGTAAAAACTCTGACCCATGAGGTCCAGGTGGAGTTGAAGGATCTGGATGAGCTCACGACGAAAGAAGAGGTCTGCGAAGCCTTGAGGCAACAGCTGGAAGGGGCACAGACTATTCGGTCAGACTCCATCAGATCCACCAGGAGGGCATATGGGGAAACGCGGATGGCAGTCGTGGATCTGCCAGCGGAATTAGCTGGGAAGGCTATAGCGCTAGGCAGGCTAAGAGTTGGCCGGGTCGTCTGCAGAATCCGAGAGAAAATTAGCCCCCTCAGATGCTTTAAATGTCTAGGCTATGGTCACATAGTACGGAACTGTAAGAATGCAGCTGACAGATCCAATCAATGTATGAAATGTGGCGAGAAAGGCCATGTCACAAAGACGTGTACCAACAACCCGAGCTGCGTTCTCTGCCGAGAAAAATAGGAGGGCGCGAAAAGCGACCATGCTTGTAATAGTAGCAGATGTCCTTTTTTTCGAAAGACAATACTAGACAGGAGAAAAGGAATATGAGAATATACCAGCTGAATTTGAACTACTGTGTGACTGCCCAGGACCTTCTGAAGCAGTCTGTGCGAGAACAGGAGGTAGATGTTGCTGTTCTTTGCGAGCAGTACCGTAATCCGGAGTGTGACGACTGGACAAAGGATTCAGCGGGAAGGGCGGCGATTTGGTCTTGCGGAAGACGGCCAATCCAGGAAAGAATGGCAAACCCGGAGCAAGGATTTACAAGGGCCAGGGTAGACGGAGTGTACATCTACAGTTGCTACACCCCACCGAGTGCACCGATGGAGGAGTTTACGAACCAGTTGGACCGTCTGGTCTTTGATGCCAGAGGTAGGAGCCCATTGGTGATTGCGAGGGACTTCAACGCCTGGGCGGTTGAATGGGGATGCCCACACACGAACGAGAGAGGGCGGGCGTTGTTGGAGGCCTTCTCCACATTGGAAGTGGTGTTGGCTAATACCGGCAGCGCTCATACTTTTCGTCGAGGTGAAGTTGGCTCTGTGATTGACCTGACCTTCGTGAGTAACAGCTTGGCCAGAGAAGGAATCAGGTAAGAGGTTGGGGAGCACTATACAAATAGTGATCACCAGGCCATTTTGCTGGATATGTATGGTCCGGGACAGCAGAATCGGCGAAGGACTCCAAAGGGTGCCAAAATGACGGGATGAAAAGCTAAAGCATTCGACAAAGAGACATTCGTGGTCGAACTGAAGGATGTCGGCTTACCACCTGGAACAGCAGAAGCCAAAGCTCGTGGGGTGATGGAAAGCATCGAAAAAGCCTGCCATGTGGCGATGCATAGAAGAGTCACCAACAACTGGCGCACACTAGTTTACTGGTGGAATGCCGACATCGCTCAACTGCGAAAGAGTTGCAATGGAGCGAGAAAATTGCATCAGCGGGCGAAAGGCAAAAGCACCTTCTTCGACCTCCAACACAGCTACAAAGAGGCCCGTCGTAACTTCGCAAGGGCAATCAAGACGAGCAAAGGTCATAGTCAGAGAGCACTCATAAAAGAGGTCGACCAAAATCTGTGGGGTAGGACATACAAGATAGTCATGGGCAAATTTAAAAAATCCTTGCCAGGTCCTACCTGCCCGAGCTTGATAAGCAAGATTGTTACCACCCTATTTCCACGCCAAAGGTAAAACTCTCGAAGGGGAGGCGAGAGCATAGAGGAGGAGAAATCACCAATTACTCTGGAGGAGCTGTTGAAGGCCTGTAGCGGGGTATGGGACAGTAAGGCCCCGGGTCCCGACGGCATCCCGTATATCGCACTGAAAACCGCAGTGCAGACGCGACCCGACATGTTCCTGAATGTGTACGGTTCGTGCTTGAGAGAGGAAGTCTTCACGGAGAAATGGAAGAGACAACGACTAGTGCTGCTCCCGAAGGGAAAGAAGCCACCGGATGACTTATCTTCATACCGCCCCATCTGTATGTTGTATACAGCCGGCAAGATTTTGGAGCGCCTGATTTGCAACAGGTTGGAGTCGGCCGTAGAGAGAGAGAGCAGGAGGTCTTGCCGAACATCAATACGGTTTCCGTAAAGCGCGCTCTACACTGGACGCTGTTAATAAGGTAGTTGAAACCGCCAAAACAGCTATTCAAGGAAAGAGATGGAGAGGAGGATCCAAGAGGTACTATGCGGTGGTAACACTCGACATCAAAAATGCTTTTAACTCCGCCAGATGGAGCTGCATCCACCAGGCTTTGGAGAAAATGAATGTTCCACTGTACCTCAGAAAAATAGTGGCTGACTACTTCGGGCACAGACTTCGGACGTACGATACAGATGATGGACCAGTAGAGTACCAAGTTATGGAAGGTGTTCCACAGGGCTCGGTGTTGGGTCCTCTTCTGTGGAACATCATGTATGATGGATTTTTTAAGCTCCAGATGCCCGAAAAAGCTAAGATCATCGGCTTCGTAGACGATATTACGATTGTGACGGTTGCAAAGCTCCAAGAATAGGTGGTGTAAATCAGCAACAAAGTAATCTCAAACCTTAGAGCGTGGCTTACATCGGTGGATCTGCAGCTGGCGGAACACAAGACGGAGGCGGTCTTGATATCCAGCAGAAAGAAGAGGGAGACCATCACCCTGACAGTTGGCGATTGTGAAATTACTTCGCAACCGTCTATCAAATACCTGGGTATCATGATCGACGACCGACTTTATTTTAAAGGTCATCTTGCCTACGCAGGCAATAAGACGGCGAGGGTCAATACTGCACTCTCGCGAATTATGCCGAACAGTGAAGGACCAAAACAAAGTAACAGATTACTTCTGGCTAACATCACGAAGTCGATTATGCTATACAGAGCCCCGGTGTGGTCTGGCGCTCTGAAAGCTAGAAACTATAGGCGGAAGATGGCTTCGGTTCACCGATTGAGTGCTCTACGAGTAGCCAGCGCATTTCGCACTGTGTCAGATGATGCAGTTTGCGTGGTCGCTGGCATGCCGCCAGTAGACTTTCTAGCACTGGAGCTACAAAGGCTCTTCGGACGTAGTAGCGGCGAAAAAGGCAGCATGGAAAGGGCACAAGCCATCGCAGAGTGACAGACGCGATGAAACCAGTCGCAAAAGGGGCGCTGGACATTCCGTCTCATACCGTCCCTCAAGAAATGGGTGGACCGCCGTCACGGTGAGGTAAAATTCTACCTCACCCAGCTATTGACCGGTCATGGATGTTTCCGAGCCTACCTCCATAAATACAAAATAGAGGATAAGCCATCTTGTCCGACGTGCCAGTCGACCGCGGAGGACGTGAAACACGTGTTCTTTCGCTGTCCACGTTTCCTTTCAGAACGCGAAGAGCTTAGAGAGGCCCTTGGTCAGCACCTAACTCCAGAGAACATCGTGGATTGCATGCTGGCCACCGTGGACTCCTGGGAGGCGGTGAGCGCATGGACAACGTGAATCACGATCGAGCTACGCCGTCTCCAAAGAGAAAGAAGAAGGACAAACCCTGAGCGAGGGTTAAGAAAAATGGTGGTAGAGCTAAGGCTAGGGCCCTTCCTGCTAAGTTATGCCTAACGGCAGTCTGGCAGGAAGACACAGGCCGCATAGAGAGGTGGTTTTAGAGGGTAGAAATCCCACACACAATCGAAGATTTCCACCTGCCCCCGATAAACACACACACATACACACACAGAGAGAGAGAGAGAGAGAATCTATATTTACATTACATACATATATACATACAAAGTAACAAGAACAAAAATACTTGTGAAAAATTATCTACAAACTATATGCATAAACGACGACACATGCACACACGCACACACGCGCGCGCACTCTACTATGCGCTGTACTGTCGATAGGACATAGTTGTAACTACTTCTACAATAATATTCATAAAGAATAAAAACACAATTATATTAATTGTGTGCTGGGTGTGTGTGTGCGGTAAACGTGATGCAGTCAACGCTGCAGAGCACGCCACGGAATGGGAAAAATGAGTGCGTAGAACGTGTCACTTATTCACTGCTAGCTCTCAGCAGATTGATCTGAGAGGAGCTGCAGTGAATAGGTGAGAGCACTCGCAATTTGATTGCTTGAGTGCTGTGAGTGAAAAATGAGAAGAGTGACGCAGTCAGTATTACGTAGCACATGACAGACAAAGACTGAGGATGCACAAGATTAAGAGAAATAAATTCACAGTGTTCAGTTAGGGGGAAAGTACGGAACTTTCCCAGCAAGTTCAGTTAGGGGGAAAGCACAGTGAATTAGTAAGAACACACGCAGTTATATTAATTGAGTGCGCAACAAGTGATGTGAAAACGTGGTGCAGACCATGCTGCAGAGCACGCCACAGGGTGAGACCTTTATGAGGATGCACCGATTGATTCCTTACTCCTCACCGACAGTGAATTACGCTAAATTATGTCAGTAAACGTTTACTGTTAATTTTGAGTCCTGGTGAGCACAAAGATTGACAAGGTCCGGTGAAAAGAAAATGAAGTTGCGAGAGTCCCAGGATGCGTGCGCTGTCCGATGGTTGTCACGAAAAAGTGCCTGATTTCTCAATATGGCTGCGAGATGCGAAATCGACGTTGAGCGCTGAAGTCAAAAGAGTGAGATAGCCGGTGAGCGATGCCGAAGTCAAGCGAGAGAGATAACCTCTCGCTTAACGCGGCATGCATGCGAGCTACAGCCTTGGCTCTGCGAGGCCTGCCTCGGCTATTTCCGGGGTAGATGAACGCAGCGTGCTACACCGCAGCAACAGGTCGATGCACGGCGAGTATGTATCGCCGTGCGCCAGCTGATTATCCATCATATAATTATTATTATATTTCCTACTCTTGAACTATAAATTGCGAAGCTTGTGTAAACTTATACCTTAATCATGTCAAGGAAAGGGCCACGTGGGAAATTTTTGTTTGAACAAATCCGTTTGACAGCTATCATAATTGGCCAGTAACATTTTTAGAACCTGCAGAACTAGCTGCGGCTGGGTTTTATTATACTGGAATAGATGACGAAGTTAGTTGCTTTGACTGTAGGGTGATTATGAAAAATTGGGAAGCAGGTGATATCCCTATGAAAGATCACTGTAGATGGCAAGAAAAGTGCCGATTTCTACGAGGTATTCCTTGCGGAAACGTAACCATCGGGACGGACCGACGAAAGATTCCTTTTCCTTGCAACAGGGAACGCTTCGACTCTCGATTGGAAGTAAGAGTCAACGCGACCCCCGATTGTCACGACGACAGACCTCCGGTAAGAAGTTCATTGACCCCATCGTATCCAGCTTTTGAAAATTATACAAAACGATTAGAAAGTTTAAATTTTTGGCCCGAAATATACGCGTTGGATCCTATACGATTAGCTTTCGCCGGATTTTTCTTTTCGGGAAGGGAAGACGAAGTAACGTGTTCATTGTGGAATAGTGATGGGAAATTCGGAAATTAAAGATGATCCTTGGGAACAGCACACTTTTTGGTACCCAAGTTGTCGGTACCTGCACATGACTTTGGGGATCTCCCCACCCACTCAATACCCAGGTAGGTCTCGCAAGTTGGCTACGTGCCCCGTGAGTGGAAGGATGTGGCCACTGTCAACTTGGATGGGCAAAGAGTCCTCCTCCGTTAACTATGAGGAAGGAACCATCTACGTGAAAGGACGACACCCTTCAACGCCAGATGGGCAAGATCCATACTGTTCATCATCAAGGTCATCGTACATGCTTAAAACATTGAGAACCCCATGACCTCAAAGATCCTCAAAAACTTCGAGAACATCGAAATTTCGAAAAAATGTTACGACCTTCGAGAGCACTAAGAACTTCAATGTCTTTCGACATTCAATAACTTCGAGAATTTCCAAACTTCAATATCTTCCGACATTCAATAACTTCGACAATTTTGAAGCTGTAATAACTTTGGAGAACTTCAAGCACTTCTATAACTGCAAACAGTCCAGCACTTACACACTCCTGCGGCACCAGAAAAAAAAAATTCTACACCTATCCCGGACCATATAAAAAAAACTACGCATGACCAAACCACTGAGACCATGGAAAACTTTCAAGAACTCTAAAACTTCAATCATCCAAAGAAATTCAACAACTTCACAAACTTCAGAGCTCCGATATCAAGAAGAAATGCGAGAATTTCTGAGCTTTAACAACCTAAAGGAACTTCAAGAACCACTAGAACTTCAAACAATCCAATAACTTACCGAACTACAGAACTTCAAGAACTTCAAGACCTTCAAGAACTTCAAGAGCTTCTTCACCAACAACGATGCACCAAAAACGTATCATAAAATTATGTGCATTTAGAAATACATCGGCACCATTAGAATTCAGTTAACCACATCAAGTGCCTGAGAAAGAAAAACATTATATCGAGTAATTTGAATATATAACCGTACTACCGCTAAAAGAAGTAAGTAAGGACGTATAACACGAAAGTACCTTAGTAATGAAGAAAAACGTAAATAAGAAATCTGAAACAGACCCAAGTAGTCCAGTAATGAACATAATCCATTAATTTAACCTAAAAGGAAAATATTCCGGGAAATAAATCCCTACGAGTACGTAATTAATCAGTAATTGTATTCAAGGCAGGCTACGCATATTAGTATTAAGAAAACTATATATATATATATATATATGTCTACCATCTCTTTGCTACAAGTATGTTGGATAATCAGCTGGCCCACGGCGATCGATACTCGCCGTGCGTCGACCTGTTGCTGTGGTCGAGCACGATGCGTTCGGTTGGGCCAGAGATAGCCGAGGCAGGGCTTCGCGGAGCCGAGGCCGTGCCTCGCAGGCATGCCGCGTTAAGCGAGAAGATGTCTCTCTCGCTTGACTTCGGCTTCGCTCACCGGCTATCTCTCTCATGTAACTTCAGCGCCCAACGACGCTTTCGTATCCTGCAGCCATGTTGAAAATTTAGACACTTTTGCGAAATATCCACGGGACAGCGCACGCATTTCTGGACTCTCGGATCCTTTTGTCTCTCAATTCACCGGACTCGCTCAACATTTCTTGCTCACCCGGACTCAGAACTCAGGTAAGCATACACCGTCATAATTCTGTACAATTCGCTGGCGGTGAAGAGTAATAAATAAGTCGGTACATCAACATAATTGTCTCATCGTGTGGCGTTTGCTGCACCACGTTTTCTTCACTCTATCTTGCCTGCTCGATTAATATAATTGACTCACTATAGTTGATTGGACCTATAGGACTATAATTGACCTGCCTAAACGCTTTCGGGTCGCACCCAAGCCGATGCCGTCTTTCCCCTCTCTCTGTGTTAACACCATAAGACGAGGAGTGTTCCCTCGAAACAGTACATATTTATAAAATATATACTTTGCGACCCACTGAAAATCTAAGTAGCCATTTGATATACAATCATTTGGACTTACGAACAATTGTAATCTAAAATGATGATAGGAATTCAGAAAAGAAATGCTAACCAAAAACGATACAAGAAATAATTGTAATTATGATAATTAAATATTAATGAAAATCGAAAAGCCAGTACATTGTTTAACTAAACAGTCAGCATCGTGAGAGGATATATAAACAATTAACATTTAGTTACTGTGGTAGATATATATGTCTCTTCACGTTATACACTATTAAGAATTTAAATAAGTTTAACATTATCGAAGAACTGCATTCTGTATTAGTCATAAAAGAGACATCAGAACTGATTCGGATCTACAGCGCAGCGTCACCCGAATTCATCGGCACCTCGGTTCCCAACCAAGGCGCTTTTCACTCTCTCTCCCTCTCTCTATCTCGGCGCATGCAACCGAGGCAAGGAGTAATCCCTCGAAAAGAATTTATAAATAGAAATATTAATACATACATATACCAGGTGTATGCATAAGTTTTTTCCGGTTTAACTAAGAGATGGTGCCAGCAAAAAGTACGCAGCGTATTAATTTGATACATATGTCATTTTGTTCGTCTGACATTAACCTACAAACACACACAAGTTGAGTCCGCCAAAAACTAGCGTCTTTGTTTTATCGTTCAGTGATCATGTCGAGTTTTGTGCCTGAAAAAGAACATTTGCGGCACGCATTGATTTTCTTATTTAATCAAAAGAAAAAGGCTGCTGAAAGTCAACGTTTGCTGGTAGAAACATATGGTGAACACGCTCCATCGATTAGGACATGTGAGACACGGTTTCGACAATTTAAAAGTGGTGATTTCAATGTGAAAGACAGTGAGCGCTCTGGTAGACCACAAAAATGCGAAGACGAGCAATTGCACGAGTTATTGGACGATGACCCAACTCAAACTCAACGGCAATTAGCAGAAGCATTACATGTGTCACAATAAGCAATCAGCAGATGTTTACGAGTAATGGGGAAGATCAATAAACTCGGTAAATGGCTCCCACACGATTTGAATGAACGTCAAATAGAAAATCGCAAAGTCACTTGTGAAGTGCTGCTTCAACGCCACGAAAGGAAATCATTTTTGCATCGAATTGTGACGGGTGACGAAAAATGGATTTATTTTGAAAACCCGAAGCGGAAAAAATCGTGGCTTTCACCTGGCGAAGCCGGTCATTCAACACCAAGGCCAAATAGCTTCGGCAAGAAGACCATGCTCTGTGTCTGGTGGGACCAGAGCGGTAATGTGTATTATGAACTCTTGAAGCCCGACGAAACCGTTAATACACAACGCTATCGCCAACAAATTATTAATTTAAACCACGCATTAATCGAAAGACGACCGAAATGGGCCAGAAGACATGGCAAAGTGATTTTGTTACACGACAATGCGCCGTCTCACACAGCAAAAGCAGTGAAAGACACCTTGAATTCGCTTGGATGGGACATCCTTCCGCACCCGCCGTATTCGCTAGACCTGGCGCCATCTGACTATCACCTCTTCGCATCAATGGGGCACGCGCTCCCAGAGCAGCACTTCAGCAATTTCGAGGAAGTTGGAAAATGGCTCGACGGATGGTTTGCCGCAAAAGACAAGCAGTTTTTTTGGCATGGTATTCATAAGTTACCTGAAAGATGGGCGAAATGTGTAGAAGCCGATGGCCAATATTTTGAATAAAACAAAAATTAATTTCCCTTGAAAATTACGTGTTTTTTTTTATCAAAAAACCGAAAAAAACTTATGCATACACCTGGTAGAATGCATTTCCTTAAAAATGAAGAAGAAGAGTTATTGTTCATAAAATGGCTTCAACAATTGAGTAAGAACCTATCACACCGATATCTCAATTTGTTACCAACGATATCCAACTTAAAAAACTTGAGGAAAACTATCGGGAAATGTTGAGTCAATAAGGCCTTTTTAGACATTAACTAATAAGCGTTTAAATGAATATAACCCCTAATTAAAATAATAAGTCGTAGTTATAACGAAAAAAGGAAAAGAAAGAAAGATAATACTAAAGAAAAGAAAATTGGCTGTACCGGCATCCGAGTCGTCTTTATTCCTCACTGTCTATCGCGAGAACGTGTCGTCAAAACAGAGGATGCTTCCTCGCGACAGCGTGGCGTCGAAACAGGGAAAAGTTCCTCGCGACAGCGTGTGGTCAAAGCAAGGAAGGATTCCTCGCGACAGCGTGTCTTCGGGTCAGGGAATGGTTCCTCACGACACGTGGTACTGCAGTTCGGAATGGAAATTCAACGGGACCGGGTGTAGATGAGAATTACAGCATGAATCATCAGAGGCTCGGTGGATCTACCTAAAAGTCCGAGCCTTTTTCGAAACAGGTTCATTTTACCTGGGCTGTGTCATCTTACCCCAAGCGACTCGGAACGAGAATCAACGACGGCATGGCTAGAAGAAAAATTAGTCATCACGATGAGCCCTCAGAGTCCGAGCGCTATTATAATTCTAAGAATCCCCGCATAGAAAATTAGACCATCCAGGACCTATATATGGACCGGAAAATGCCCGAAAAATACACACAGTTAGTTAGTCGGAGTACAGCACGGTGAAGAACGCAGTGTCGAGCGTTCGAGCAGTCGCGATCAAAACTGGCGAGCTAAACAGGCTCACCACCGCGGAGGAAGCCTACCCTGTAGAGTCAGGTAAAATTCAGAGTGAGTACTTGGAAGAAAAACGGTTGAACAGTCTACATTCAGTTCGAACTTACTTTTTCTCGGTTTTAACGTCAATCATACGGAATTTATCTCAAGTTTAAAGAAATCTAGAAGAAATTGAATTCAATTGTTTTCTGCCGTTTTTGTAAGTCCACACTGTATATTTCGTTTTACTGTTTGATCGAATCATAAGTATCGCGTTAAGTGTATTGTGTCGAAAAATAACGATCGCTCGCGTATGGTAATAGCGAACGTACGTGTATCACTTATTCGGTTATTTGAAGAAATTTTAACAGCTTCATGAATCATCGAATTTAACGATTTTTATTTTAACAAAGGTTGCCATTATTTTTTCCCTTCAACGCATCGGTTACCGGCGAAACAAGTTCACCAGAAAACCAAACGTAAGTACCAATGCAATTTTTCTAATTTATTTTATCTGATATTTTCGTAAATTTTTCCCTAAGTAAAAGTAACCTGCCATTTTCCTTCCCCCTAAAACCCTTTCTTCCGCGGGTTAATTTATCGATTTAGTTTATCGAGTCGAGTGAGAGTTAACGCGAACAATCAACAAGCATTCTCAGCCCTGTACCGAGTAATTTTCCGAAAGGTTAGACTCAAAAGGGGGCTTGCGACTTTGGTTTTTCTTGCCACGTGTGGTAAAGGGAGAATTCCTTCTCCTTGACCAGAGTACGGAAAACTCACGCCGAAACGCCTCACACGTCTTAAATTTTTTGGTTTTGTAAAAACACCGCGCGGGTTTGACGTAACACTCGTCAATGTGTAATTTTTTATTGTCGCGAGTGATCACTGTGGAAAAGTGTTTCATCGCGATAAAAAGACAAAATCGACACACTTCGTAATATGACCTACGAAGTATCCATGTCATTGGCATTACACGATTTAGGTTTTTCCGACTGTTGAAGAAACTACTACAATGTCATGGATTTCTTACAAATAATAATTAAAAACACGTAGAAAGATCAGCAATTTCAATAATTAAATAAAGTAAACATTTTATTTGTCGACTGATAGTACACAGAATTAATTGTACGGCTAAAAATTATATTCATAATTATTTTTAGGAGGGCGAAGGCAATCTGGTTTTGCGGAGTTTCAATTCCAGGAAATTTTCATGGAATAGAAAAGAATGGAACACCCGAGAATTACAGGTTCAGCGATACAAATATTTATTTGTCCCAAAAAATGATAACCGATCATTGATTTTTAAATGCGATTGGAAGTTATTCCAACAGTTATCCACACAAGTGAACGCGGGTAGTCCTGACGTAAATCGGACAATCCGCGCCTCACGTTGAGGAACTACCGGTAGAAAAAGAGAGGTCCGAAATGTAACCGCTTAAAAGATCCGTATAACCGAATAGGGGCATTCTGTAAAAGCCAGAGAACGAAGTGTCATTTCTGGATGAACTGCCGAACCAGTGTACTCGAGTCGTCCGGGCGTAAACCGAACGATCCGAGGAACACTGTAAGAAACTAAAGAGACCGATTGAGCTCCGTTGGACACAATCCAAGAATTTCCGGGAACTTGAACCGTAAAGCGTGCACTTAGAAACCGGAGTCGTCTTGAGGGAAGATCGGAATAGAAGTATCCTCGTTGAAGACCCTGATAGAAGTGATTTTGATAGAGAGACCGGAAAAAAGCCTTTTGTTAATAAAGTGGGGCGGAAGACGGGAGTGACCGAATATCTAGAAATATCCACTAGAAATTACCTATGAGCTGAGGGCCTTTTGAGGTCTCTCAGACAACAACGGACTTTCCTGAACATAGTTTATTTTGTATTTCGAAGGGAATATCGGCATAGGCAGTGACGTCACGCGCCGCCTAACTACTGACTGGTTAGAGCGCGCGCGGTAGCTCCCAAAAATACCGAATCGGGATAATTTCCTCAGTCTAGCATCACTGTTCTAGAATCGGAATCCGGTTCAAAAATTTGTTTCCGATTTTAGTAAATGAAGTAGTTTATCTACGAATCGCTAAGGAGAACACGCAGCCCAACGTGGAAAACTAACCTGCTATGTGTCTGTTTGCAAACGTCTAACAATGAAGGAGGTCTGCAATTGCCTGATCAGGGAGGTTCCATGTTCAAGCGAGCCTATAGTGGTTAGAAGTTCGTAATGTTCTGAACCATTTTAAATGGTTCATTTCTAATATTGAGATAACTGTAATGAATGATCTGTCTAAATTTGAAAATAATGACATTATTAAATTTGGTAGAATTAAAGTTTAAGGTAAGTTCAGTTTCGGACAGTACCTTACTCGACAGTAACCATCTTTTTTATAAAGTCATACTGACCTTTTTGAAACGAGCGAAGACTATCCATATGCTGAGTGCTGCTACTATAAACCATCGAAGCGTCTAAGAAACTGGTTACTTGCGATAATTGCTCTCTTGGTCCAAATATACAGTTCTCACTGGGCGCTGGGCTACTTCGTACAAACTCCAAGCACCGAACGCCGAGTGTGCCGAAGAAACTATCGTGAAGATCCACTGGCATTGGTAAGCAGTCTGGATGCTGAAAACATCAAGTCTTCGATAACGCTGAAAAATGGAATATTGCCATGTTTCCTCGTCGTTTTCACTCGTCTCACAAAATCACCTTCATAAAGGCGAGTGATTTCCTCCGATTTGGTAGTATTTCAATATCATGTCTACGTTTTCATGTGTGATTTTGTAAAACGCATCATAGTCGATGAAATACTAAATAGTAATTGTGAGTGAACTGTGACGTAGTCGCATATCCTAAAGGATAGAGAAAATAAAACAAAAATGAATACAAATAAAATCATTTATTGTCTAAAGATAAAGAAAATACAAAGAGTAGAGAGAATAAAAGATGATAAATCCGCAGAAATACAGCTATGATAAGACACAGCGGAACAGGCTAGATCCTGAATGTTCCCTCACTGCCGAAAAACATCGGGTCAGCAACCGGCTGGCCTTGCTCGAGCGGTGAGGGGAACGGCAGGGCACGGTGGCGGGGCAACTGAAACAGACAAAATTACATAAGATATTAGGATAAGAGGAGTTAAAATAAGAGAGTGGGAAAGGAGAGAAAAAGTATATAAGACAGCTTCAAACAGAGAGAACTCTCTTATTCCGTTAAAACTGTCCACCAAGTGAGAACTCGCTTGTGCACAGCAGTAAAAATTTTTGTTAAATCCAGGAATTTTATATCGAATCCAAGGATTTTAATAGAAAAGGGTGTGAGTTAGCCCATCAAACTTGTTAGAATATTGATAAATAAAAAAAAATACAGTGAAAGTTAGTGGAGAAACAAATAAAAAGATTAATAGCGAACAGCAACGGACCGTGCCAAAATAAGAAAATATTCTAAAAAACAAACTGGGAACAGAAAGTTGGAGGCATTAAACTCTATGAGTAGAGTGTAGTTTAAGTGTGTTAGGAAAAATATTATAAGAAAGATTAAGTAGAATAATTAGAAATAAGTAGTATAATAGTTTGTAAGAGGAACTGTTATCGCGACACATCGGTCAAAGCGGAAGACTTATCCTAGGCACCAAGAGGTTTCTAGACAAAATCCGGTCAAAGAAGATAGTTGTGCAAAACAGGAAAAGAGAGAATAGAAAGGAAGCAACATCTAAGAACATTATAATACAATTTCAGGGTACGGGGGACTTAGAATACTAAAATAAGTCTCCGCATCAAGAAAAGAGAGACACTTGGAGTGAAACTTTGAAAAAAGCTAGGAAAATGAATTAATAAGTAGAATTAGGAGGGCACCAGCAAACCTGACCCAGAAAAACTTGATTTAGAATTGTAGGACCAATAGAAAAATAATTAGGAAAGAAAACATTTTATTAGCCTTGTCAAGCGCGTCGGATGAGAACGACATCACTCAACAAGACATGAAGAATAAGAAAAAGATCAGATAAAAGACTAACTCACCAAGATAGAAAAATAACTGGAACGTCCAGGTCCAACACCGAAGATCGCTGGAGAAATCCATCAAATAAATGATAAATAATTAGAATCATTGGAAAATAGAGATACTGTAACTGTTATATTCCACCACATAAAGAACACCACTTGTGAACTAAATGCATTATTACCACGAAGAAAAACACTGAAGATTCACGGGAACGGCACGAATACAACAAACAAAGAGCCCGAACGCGAAACAGCTCGAAAATCAAATTATTTCGATTAATTAGGAAATATGGCGGACACGAGCACAGACCCGGTGTGTGTATTAGCTGACCGACGCCCCAGCAACAGCAAATCAAGCCTAGACCACGCATCAGCAGCCAGGCGAGCGAAAGATCAAGACCGCTGATGCCAGATGAGGGAATTTTGCCCCTATCTCGCTGCCCTCACCACGCTGCCCGTGCGAGGCGCGTCAGGGGAAGGCTTGCTCCCCTCGTAATAAATCTCGTCTCGATTGCGCTTTACGTTGTCTCGCCCCACCCACTTCACAACAGCCACTGCGCGGGCTTTTATGAAATGAGTTATGGAAGATTTTTTAATGAATATATATAAATATTATATATATAAATAAACAAATGATAAAAGTAAAGAAATATATAAAACGCTTACTAATTTTGCAGCCGTCAGCAAATGAATAGTGCATTACAATATCCAACACCAAATTGTAGTCCTTTACACGAAAGGTTCATTACAATTTATTGAATAAAAAGGAATTGTAATGCTCTACTCACGTCCTAGGTCTGCGTAGTGTGTGACGTCACACGCTGCCTGACTGTTGATTGGTCGGTGAGCCGAGTCTGCGCACGACGTAGTGTGTGACGTCACACGCTGCCTTACTGCTGATTGGTCGGTGCACCGGGTAAGCGCGCAGTGGGCGGTAAAACAGACCCAGTGGAGAGGGTACCCAAAAGGGAACAAAATTCCTTCATCTGGCATCACTGATCAAGACGGCGGAGCTCGATTCTGCTTAGTTGGGACGTTTACCGCAAATCCCGAGAGCGCATAAGGGGAACTCCGATACCATCGCAGATAAAGAAGAACAAGAAACCTTCAGATCGATTTTACGCTGCAAATTATTTGTACGGCCAACGGCGCCAAAAAGCCGGACACTGCTGAATTCTATGTTAATTATTGAATAAACCCTACTTATACCTCCTACAGAAGTCCATAATTAATTATCTACGTATTCGAGCCCGAATTCTTCCCCTCGGAAGACAAAAATTAATGATAACGTCAGAAATACCGTTACAGAACGTACAATTAATACGCTAGTATTACTGCCTGCAATGTATAGAAAGTGAGTACCTGTTGATCATTGTCAATAAAGATTGTCCAAAATTGAAAATAGAGTCAATGTAATTGCGATCTACGGGAACTGTAGTAAATGTAGTGCTGCGAACAAATACTAACTATATTATACTTATAATTAATTTAATATATTGAATTAAGTAACTGGGTTTTGGACACGATTTCTGATTTGTATTCTCTTGTGCATCTATCACGAATGTTATGGAATTTTTTAATGAATGTTTCGCAGAATAAAATTGTTTTACGGAAAATATTCAGAATTGATTTATGAATAAAATTATATATATATACAATTTAGATATATATATATATATAATTTTACAGGACAATCATATCCCACCAAAGTTATTGTCGAGTAATCGAGATATGCGGCGGAGTTCAAACACCGAGTACTTACAAAATATTAAAGTATAGTAGTGGTAACTTTTACCTAGAAGCTAAAGTCCTGCGAGTATAAA
The DNA here is from genome assembly GCA_963942595.1 of Cylloceria caligata. Classification (NCBI taxonomy): domain Eukaryota; kingdom Metazoa; phylum Arthropoda; class Insecta; order Hymenoptera; family Ichneumonidae; genus Cylloceria; species Cylloceria caligata. The sequence continues at coordinate 51,058,292 of OZ012706.1, read as the reverse complement.
CTATATCATATAGTATACATATATATTATATATATTGTTTCGGCCGCGCCTTGCGACATCTCGAAGGCTACCGGCTTAATTAGCAACTGTCTACACTCAAGGGCGACCACAACGTCGCCCCTCTTCGATGACCGGTTCGTGCTCGAGGCTCGCCCGGCGTGCCTCCTGCACCATTGTCCTTCAAGAGCTTCTACTGCCAACGTGCCAACAATTTCGAGAACTCACCATTGACCAACGCAGAAGTATTTGACCATCGTACTTCGAATTACAATCGCCTTGCTTGTCGCTGAAGTGCGACAGTTCTCATTACCATGCTCATTGATTGAAGTGGATTTTGTGACCAATTTGACTATTGAAATAACGAGACGCCACGATGAACAGTAGCGGGATTTACTTAAGAATACTCGTATAGTTGATTACTGTAATAATTATACTTAAACACTATATTACGGAATGCAGAAACTTTGTTTCATGATTTATTCCGAGTTAACATTTAAAACACAATTAAAATTCCAGTAATTTATTTCTCGTTATTTCACAATGTTAATTAAAACGATCGAGCGCAAAAACTCAATTAAATGACGACTTAATACAAATCAGAGGAAAAAGGCTTCGAACAACGAATGCAAACTATTACCCGTCTTGGCTCTGGCCACACATAAACGAGCATATACAGATCAAGTAAGCGTGAGTTATGGCGACTTAGCTGCAGCTGCTTTGTCATCCGATTCTTCAGTGCTTGCTGATTAAAATGTAGATCAATCTTGAAAGTTTATATTTACTGCTATAAAATATCCTTCAAAGTGTCATCCAGTGAAGAAATATATGTCGATGAGTTCTCGGATGTGGACGATAATACTGATAGCGAAAGTGATGGCGATTCGGATAGTTGGAGCGATATTGTTGCGAGAAGATTTATAAATAATGGAAGACCAGTAATTAGTGACTCCGATAGTGAGGAAGAAATTTTTTTATCAAATGATTGGTCAGAAATTGATTTTGAACCTGATCTCCATAGGTGTCTGGAAGAGTCAGGACTGCAAACACCATGCCCACCGGACATAATTTCAAGTGTGGAACTGGAAGTGTGGAAATTTATGTAACACTGATTTTAGTGCCATTTTTAATAATAATCATACCCCATGTACGACGGATAGCGTAAATATCACCGTTGGTAGCAGTTGAATCCGCGCGAAATTCGCCGGTGGCAGCGTAAAGGCGATGCGAGAAATAAGCGGCCGCCAAAGTGTTAATAACTGTTTTATTGAAATAAAAACCAGACAATTTTATTCGTTACGTGTTGCACGTTCGATATTCCCGGTTCTGCACGTGGGACTAAGAGTTAACACTTTGTAGTTGACAGTGATATGTATTTGAGAAAGACTCCGATGCTCAGATGCAGTTAGCTGCAATATATCGAAAAGTAATCAGACGTGACTCGTGACAGGTAGAGCAATAAAGCAGGCAGCTGCAATTGACGGAAAAGTCTATATTCACTACACGATACAAGAAAAAATAAAGCTTAAATTGAATAATCACTGATTTTACGTGAGAGGCACTGTGCCGGTACCGCGTAATTGGGTTACTCGGTAATGGGTATAATATTCGGTCTGGGAAAAAGTTCGTGGCGTTTTTCCCGATAAATGGCATCAATTGTAAATAAGTTGTGGCGATGCGTAGTAAAAGTCACACTCTACTTACCGACAGGGCAGTCTAAATGCCCGATACATGTTCTGCCAATTCAGGCAGCGTGATATATGGACAATATCTTGGTTATCATAGTTGATAAAACACCCGTTTGGAGAGAACTAAGACTTCGAAAAGCGTAGAGAACTGTTTTCTACTACTTCCGTTTCCGACACACAGGTTAAGGCCACGCAGCGAATATACAGCGAGAGTTTTACATATCTATGTAATCCTGTTAATAAAGTACGACTAATTACAAACGACCAGCGAAGTCTGGACAACTTCTGTGTTGGGACATCCTTTCCCCTCAAAGTCAGGAAACACAGAGCGCAGCGACACCACTAAACGCTCGTTGTGAAAGGTGATCGAGCGTTACTTTAAGTGTATAAACATCGAAATTGGTGCAGTGGTTGGAAAGTAGTTTGCGTTTGAAAATGGAGAAGAGTAATGAAAAATTGCGCTATATTTTGCAATATTATCACGACAAAGGGAAGAACGTTGCGCAGGCTTGTGAAAAAATTTGTGCTGGGTACGGTAAAGGTACTTTATCGACATATGCTGCGCGGAAATGGTTCGCTCGCTTTCGTTCTGGTAATTTTGATGTGAAAGATGAGTCACGCTTTGGTCGTCCAATCACTGGAAAATCTGATGAAATTCTTGAAAAAGTCCAGCCAGATAAGCATATCAGCAGTGTCGATGTTGGTATGGAGCTAGGCATTGACCGCAAAACTGTTTTGAACCATTTAAAGCTGGCTACAAAAAGAAGCTCAATGTATGGGTTCCTCATGAGTTGAGCGCGAAAAACATGATAGACCGAATTAACATCTGCGATGCACTGCTGAAACGCAATGAAATCGAGCCATGTCTGAAACGCGTCATAACCGGTGATGAAAAATGGATCACGTGCGACAATCGGAAGCGTCAAAGATCGTGGACAAGGGATGGTGAGCCGTCACAAGCGTTCGCGAAGCCAGTGTAGTGGGACTGGAAGGGAATCGTCCACCATGAGCTACTTCCAGTTAGTCAGACGATTGATTCTCAACTCTACTGTGGACAACTAGAGAGATTACGCCAAGCAATTAAAAGAAAACGGCCCGAATTGATTAATAGGAAAGATGTTGTCTTCAATCATGACAACGCCCGACCACACACTTCTTTGATGACCCGTCAAAAATTGCGAGAGCTTGGTTGGGACGATTTGATGCATCCACCGTATAGTCCAGACGTAGCACCCTCTGACTATCACTTATTCTGATCTCTGCAGAAATCTCTCAATGGAATTAAGCTGCTTTCAAAAGAAGCCTGTGAAAATCACTTGATTCCGTTTTTCAGCCAGAAACCAGAGAATTTCTTCACCGATGGCATCATGGCTCTACCGAAAAATGGCGAAACATTGTCGATAATAATGGAGCATATTTGGTTAAAATAAATTCATTTTCACACTATAAGAAAACCGGTTGAATTTTACTAAAAAAACGCCACAAATTTTTTCCCAGACCCAATATTAAAAAGTTATTATTTTTGGGATCGTTTGCCGATGAGGAGATAGATCTCGAGTAAATAGTGTAAACGTCAATTGACGGAAAAATGATAGTATATATTAACGGCAACTTTCCGATGTCTATTCAAAAGACAATAAAAGAATATTACAATAATTCGTTGTTTCGAGCCCGTTACGAGGAACCAACTTCTCTTGTTTGAATCTACTGGTAGAATCTAATATTTCGGGCGAGTCGACCCGCGATCAACCGTTCAGGTTGGTGTTAAGCTTTGGGAGTTATTCACTCCTTTGGCGAAATCGAATATCGTAATAAATTTCGCAATGAATATTGCTTGCAAATTCCTGCAAGCTCGAGCGGTCGCTGCTCGCAGCTCGTAGGTTGCATTTGCACATTTTTTCTACTTTGAGTGAATTGTCTCACGCGAAGAAGGAACAATAGCAAAATAATGTGCTCGATTAATTCGCTGCACAACATCCCTCCCCCTTTAAAAGGAAAAAAAAATTTCTAGATAAACATTTTTTTTTCTTTGGTTGGTTTCCCGTACCTTTTATTATTTTATATGTTGTTTGAAAATACAGTTTTTCATTTATCAAAGTTTTGACAATTTCTCTATTTTTTCCTTCATTGTCGTTCTGGGTGGACATATCGCATTCGGTTGAGGGGGTGAGTTTCCCAGGCCTTGGCCCGCTCGGATTGCAGCCGCTCCTGTAGCTGTTGTCGTCCGAGTGGCTCGAGGTTGATATTCACCTCGGCTGCTGCCGGGGTCGTTGCCTCGTTTGTCCTTTTCGGTGTCTGTTTCTATTGGTACCTGTAACATTTAAACAGAAGGAAACCGACCAAGGCTATTGGTGCTATTGCATCCAGCGCGTAGAGGGTTAGGTTGTGGATATGCTGTATCCCGCCTCCGGTGGTATCGAGGGTTTCCAAAATTTTGTCTGCTTGAGCTCCGAGTTTTCGCAGCTCCTCTGGATCTCGCAGCACGCTTGATGGTGGAACTTCCTCCAAGGTCTGTGTCGGAGGTGCCTGAGCCTCTGTTTCCCTCAATTTTACGGCGTACGAGGGGAGGCAATCTTTCCGGATGACTTGGGACTTTCACCCTGTTGTCTTTATGCTGAAATCTGGGGCGGTTATTATACGTATGCCTACCAAAGCCAGTATTCCTGTTTCACTTATAATTTCGTGCTGTAAGCGTTTTTCACCGCAGGTGATTCCGACGGCCTGTAGGGTCGGCGCGACGTACGAGGGTCGATCAATAAATAGTCGGCTTGGTAAAGAAAATCGCGTTTTTTTTGGACAAAAATCTTTTTATTTCTGAACATAATCTCCTTTTAGCTCGATACACTTTTTCCAACGATTTTCCAATTTTTTGGTGCCTTCCGAATAATACGATTTCGGAAGGTCCTCAAAATAGGTCTCTGTTTCGGCGATGAGGTCATCTCTGGAAACAAATCTCGTTCCGCCAAGCCATTTTTTCAGGTTTGGAAACAGAAAGTAGTCGGAGGGGGCCTAATCTGGAGATTACGGTGGATGCGAAAGCAATTCGTATTCAAATTCATGAATTTCGGCCATGGCAACTCGATACGTGTGAACGCGTGCATTGTCTTGATGGAAGAGCACTTTTTTCCTCGCCAAATGTGGACGTTTTTTTTTAATTCGTCGTTGAATCGGGTCAGTACGGCTGCATAGTATTCGCTACTAACCTTTTTTTTTGGCGGAAGTTAATCGATGTAGATTATGCCGCGTGCTTCCCAAAAAACTGTGGCCATGACCTTTCCGGCCGATGGCACGGTCTTCGCCTTCTTCGGAACACGTTCGGTCGGGGAAGTCCATTGTTTCGATTGTTCCTTTGTCTCTGGTGTATAGTGATGGATCCATGTTTCGTCTACGGTTACGTAACGACGCAAAAATTCAATAGGATAACGCTTATAGATCGCCAAACACGCCTTTGAATCAGCTACACGTTCTCTTTTATGGTCGACAGTGAGCAAACGCGGCACCCATCTTGCGGATAACGTTTTCATACTTAACTGATCACTCAGGATTGAAATCACTGAGCCATATGATCTGCCTGTGGCCTCAGCAATCTCACGCACTTTTAGTCTTCGATCATTTAACACCATATCGTGGACTTTTTCAATGATTTCTGGTATGACGACCTCATTTGGACGACCTGGACGTTCATCGTCAACAATGCTCGTACGACCGCGTTTAAATTCAGCTGTCCAATATTTAATGGTTGATAACGAAGGTGCAAGGTCCATATAAACTACGTCTAGCTCCGCTTTGATTTCATTGTTTGTTTTCTTTTTCAAAAACAAAAATCGAATCACTGCACGATACTCAATTTTTTCCATTTTTGTAAAAACACAAAAGTTGTTTGTCTTTCGATGGCTGTCAAACGCAAACTAAACATCACAGCGAGCTGAAACTTGGACAACAGTCATGTGAAGGATAGCACTACTAAACGTCGCTATTGATTTCTTTCCTCGACCAACAGATGGCGCAACGCCGACTATATATTGATCGACCCTCGTATATACATCGCCCTGGCTGTTGCATGGAGATAATGAGGGTGCGAGTCAGTTGGATTACCTATTTTGTGCAACTCTCACCGTTGTCCTTGGTAATTTTTGCGTATATAAGAACTTCACAGGAAGCGTCGTTCAGGAGCGAGATGGATGAATGTGTGGACCGGCAAATGTATAGCTTGTTCAGTATTTTACAATTCTGCAGGTCCTTTTTGGTCATTTGCAGATAATTATGACTTTCTGCATCGATTACTGCTGTGTTTCCCGTTGTATCCATGTAGTAATATCCCCCATTGCTCGCTTGGATCGGTATGGGGTATGCCTTTTGTATACTATACCGTTGTTACCTGATTAATGGTAAGTCGAGTACGAGTACATTTGCGTCACCTTCACTGTAGGCTTTTAGATCAGCCAGTCGGATTAATGCTGACGTTTGGCTGTGCTCTACTGCGACGGGGAAACTGGTGCCGGGTAGCAGGTGTGTCAGTGCAATGGCGAGGTGACGCGTAAGCGTTGATGTTGGCAGGGGCATTGCTCCTGCATTACCGTTCGTTATCTCTGTGATCAAGTGCACTTATTCTCGTACGTCGCTCATCAATGCCTCTATTGCGATACTTATTGCGTTTAGACTTTCGTCTAAGTGTTCGCCTGTCCACCCAGCGTATGTTGCTGTTGTTCAAAGCGGCGACGGTCGCTTCTCAAAATGATTGTTGTAATTCTAAGCCCGTGATTTGCTTTCTATTCGGCTTTTGGGGCTAGATTGTTTACGTGTACCTTCTTTCTTATCCTGAGGCTTCGTATGTTATCGCATTGGTAACCAATGTAATATTATATTATTTCATAAATACTAATATTGTCTTAAAATATGGAAATATTTTGGCATATTTCACCGTCATTTGCGGAAATCGAATTACCAATTAACATGTGTATATCAACCCAATAGAGTGTATAGATCGACTCATTTTTTTCTAAATTAAGTATGCTCTTAGAGGCTTCATTTCTTCAATTTACTCTATATATTCTTATTACACTCTACGCTGAATACCATCCTGTGTCAGCATTAATATTCTGTACATTGTAACGTGGCAGAATATTCAAGCACTGCATCCTCCTCGCACGACGGCTGCCAACACGATCTCACAGGGCTGTAGGAAATAATCGCCGTACTTAATTTAATTATTTCCGTTTTTTTGTATATTTTTTTTCTTAAATTGTACGACCGAGGGACGGAGAGAAAGAGACAGAACGAGTACTGTACACACATCTTGTCGGCTTCGGGATCCAATCATCCCTTCGTAGGAAAAAGGATACAGATATTTTCCATTTCTCGCTGCCGGGAGATACCACCGTCCTGCTCGACGTTCATCGGCAACCGATACGCTGCTATCCAACTTCTACTTGCAGCAGTCCAGCTGTCTCATGGGGTTCACCGGCCGAACGGAGCTACTCTCCGTATTATCTAATGCTAATTTACGCGTTGTCCAGCTGAGGCGCTAGTCGCGGTCATCGAGCGACACCGATTCCCCCAATTGACCGAGTTCGGCTCGCTAGGAGGGAATCATAATTCACGGGCACGCGTGCCGGCGAACCTCAGGGCTTTTTTTCCGGTTACCGTGGAGCGAACAGGATGTAGTAGTGAATATTATATCGTCCCACTCTACCGTGGGTTTCGTCAAGATCGGTCAACACCCATCGTGGGTACCAGGGTATATCCTCCGAAACAACGAGGAGTAAATCGAGGAGAGAATCTTGCGGCCCTATTTTGAGCTTTCCCGGATCTATAAGGAACATCGCTGCAGCATCGTCTCGGTGAGCTTTCTTACTCTCTACGGTCTTTCGTAATTTCTATTGCTGATCTATATGAATGATAGTTAGAGCCTGGTCGTATCTGCGGTTCTGATATACCACGCACAGAGTACTATTCGTATCGGAACAGACTGCGGCAAGTAGGATGTAATATCGAGATCGTTTGGCGGTTAGAGCCGGGAAGCAGTCACCTCGTTCTTTGTTCTGTTTTTTTTTTGCTGTTCTGTAGTCGTTTTGCTGTAAAGCCGTGCGCGTGTTAGTACATCATCCCGTGGTAGGATTGTGTGAGAGGGATTTGAATGTCATAGGCCGTGTCGCGGACTTTCAGAAATAATTGACACATAGATTTACATTATTGTATTTGTTTTATTTTGTTTTATTTATTTCTCTTATTATATTGGACATTATTTTATTTTTGCGCACTAATGCAGTGCGTGCTCAGCCGTTATCGTTATTTTGGTTCACGATTCTTTCCCGGTTTTGCTGTCTACAATTTGATAGTTGAGAGATTCAAATCATTAAAGGCTTCGTGTACGTGACCTTCCGACGTCCCGTTGTTATAGTTGTTGGATGTATGTGGGATTAGTTCGGTGTAGGCCGTATTGCGAGCGGAATTGAGAGGCGACCTGTTAAGTTTACTTTGCCTGGCCGTGTTTTGGTCGTTTCCCCCAACCGTTTGAATATAGATCGTGTATGAGAGAGAGTGAGAGTTGAGACGAATGCCGGGATAAAATATACCCGAATTGTTCAAGAGTTAATTTTACGGGATATTTTATTTATTTATTTTTTCTTTGTTCTTTCTGTTGACGAATCCATGGTCATTTTAATTAATTAAACGATCTGTCAAGTGGCATTTGTAAATCCCGTACCTGAGTTGTTGGTGTTATTTATTTATTTTACTTCCTGACTTCATGCCTTTCATTTTTATTTATTGACTTGTAATGATTTTTTATTATTTCTTACGTAAATAAGAAAGAACCAGCAGTTTAATATAGAAGTCTTCTTTATTATATAGGTCCACGGACGACGATTGACTATTGGCCAGTCTCTCTAGTTCGAGATTTATTCCCCAGTAAACACAATAATACTTTACTTCAATATAATCTCACAGAAATACAATAATACTATAATTCGATATGCTCAACAATAAATACAATAATAATTGAATTATAAATCATCACCACGATGTGATCGTTCAATAAATATCGTCGTTGTTCACGTACCTATTAATTATCAAGATTAATCATGCGGCACACAGTCTCGCACATCAGATTATATCGATTTCTCAAGACGTACATTCAAAGCATAATAAAATATTATTAATTTGATCGGACTAGACGGACAACCATAACAATGATAAGAAAGTTTGTATTAAATATAACCATATACATCCACAGTGAATTCCTGTCTTGAGATAATAATCTCTGCAACGACAGATTTTGATAGTTTTGAGATTTTACTCAATACATAACCATATACATCCACAGTGAATTCCTGTCTTGAGATAATAATCTCTGCAACGACAGATTTTGATAGTTTTGAGATTTTACTCAATAAACTCGTCGAAATGCTCGACAAATATAATACTGACAGGAAAGTTTGTATCAAATATAATTATGCGTGTTTACATTAAAATTCTTTCATACAAAGGTATCTCTCGCATTAACGGATCTGGATATCACTCAGTTGAAGTCAACACACTCTTCACAGAGCTAGGCAATGATAATGTTTCGAGCAGGTTACATAAAAACTTGTTATTCTATTATCGAAGTCTTCTTGACCAGACTAGAGTAGAGGCTTGAGCGTTTTTGTTGCTTCAAGTTCAATGTTATAGAGCTCACCCGTCTTCCTTAAATATTCCGGACGGATTTCCTCGTTTTATTTAATGATGGAATACTCGCTCACCTCAATCAGGAGAATTGATGTACCAGCAGATAGCCATTTCCTACCTAGTGAACCTTCTTCCGACAGTTTAAGGCTTTGGCTCTTTTCGAATACCAGTATGTCGTCGATTCCTCGAAATAGATGTGGTTCGTATTTCCAGTGAGTTGCCCCTTACTGCGATGAGAAGTCCTTCCGTGGAGTGTGATGCGTATACATTCTTTGATTCATGATCACTTAATTGATTAATATGTATTGGATATAACTTTCCATGTAAAATTTATAGTAACGAGTATTCTGGGTCCGTGGATTATTCACGACTAACCGTCCAGCAGTCTCGCTTGACTAGCACGCTCACTCCGGGTTTTACCTATCTCCACGCACGAGTATATCTGGAACCTTCTCTAGTGGTTACCGCGTCGGTAGCGACCCCTCCCGCCAACGATAGCAGGGCGCGAAATATAAACAATAGCTTTACGGTTACAGACTTAATTTTATTATTTGCTTGGTGTTATCTATTGACTTTATTTTCTATTTCACTTATTTTATTTATTGAGTTTTGTCTATTGGTTTTGGTCTCTACTTGACCTATTTTATTTATGGATTTTATGGACTTATGACCACCTTGACAGTCCAAACCACCCACTATGCCTCGAACAGCTGTAGCTAGCCTGGGCTGAGTCTGGTCGAACATCTCATTATTTTTCCTTCCGGCGCGTAAGCGCCTGGCGCCTATCTCGAAAGAGTAAATAAAAGACATTACAACATTTTTTGAGATGGTTTTCAAGCATGGTCGCAGTATTTCGTCCCCTCTGGATTGCATAATTAATGTGTAATTTCTTTTCAATTGTTTCGTTCATCTATTGATAAAGTTAGGTCTCCTAAAACCTCTTCTACTTTATTGAAGCTCCATACCCTGCGTCCCGAGGGGCTCCTTCCCACATTCATTTTGTAGCTAATAATTAGTTTCAACTAGCTATAAGTATTCGAATTTCTTAATTCCGGAGCTATTAGTGCTGGATAAAGAGCTTCAGGCGGTTCGGATGCACCGCCTGAGTTTTCCGTCCCTCCGTAGTTCACGGGAGGCCTCTTCTCTATTATCTCGTGAGGTCCTGTCCACTTCAGGGTCAGCTTGGCTGGCCGTCCCCTACGCACCGTCTCGTCACGCAGGAGCACGCGTTCGTCGACGCGGTACTCCTGTACGTGTGCGCCTCGGTCGTACGCGTGCTTCGACCGTCTTTTTGCGCCGTCTAGATTGTCACGTGCTACGGTCCATGCCGCGCGTTATCGCTCGCGTAGCTCGTGGACGCAATCGTCGTAAACATCGGTGCTGTGGGGCCTACCTTACAGCGGTCGGCGACTCAGCCTCGCATCCATACACCAGCACGTGGAGAGAGAGTCCGGTCCCCGTATGTGGAGTGGTGTTGTATATAAACACCGTATATGGTAACCACTCGTCCCAATTTCCTTGATCCTCATTTATGGAGCGTTTCAGGTATTCTGCGAGGGTGCGATGCGATCTTTCCGGGGTGCCGTTCGACTCCGGATGGTAGGCTGTTGTTTGTATCGTTTTAATTCTCAGTAATCGACACATCTCCTTGAAGGTCGAGCTAAGTAAATTCGTGCCCGGGTCTAACAATATATTTTCCGGTGTTCCGTGCCAGCAAATCAATTCTTCAACCAGCGCTCTTGCTACTGTCGAAGTCTCCTGGTTCGGCAGATGGATCGCTGCGCTGTATTTTGTGAGTGCACCCTGGTAGGTGAGTATATACTTTTTTCCAGTAGCGCTTTCGGGTTGCGGCGCTACGATATGAACCGCTACTTTTTCGAACGACCTTGATGGGGTGTCCGTTACCACCATCGGCACTCGTTCCTTTTTCCTGATTTTATTTTTTTGGCAGGACTCGCAGGACGAAATATATTCCTCTAGATCCCTTCTTATACCGGGCCAGTCGTATTTGGTCCGGATCCGATGTAAAGTACGCCGCATACCCTGGTGCTTTCCTATGGAAGTGTCGCAGTATTCTCTTATTATCAGGAGTACAAATTGAAAATGCGGGATTTTTTTCTATTTTTGAACGTTTATTCTGAAAAAATGGTAACAAATGAATTATTCAAAGTATTGTCCATCGCTAGCCACAACTTTTTCCCATCTTTCTGGCAATTTACGGATACCGTCGCGAAAAAATTCGGCCGGCTTGGCTGCTATCCAGTCATCGACCCATTTTTGGGCTTCTTCGTAAGAATGGAAGCGCTGGTCAGCTAGGCCATGTGTCATCGATCGGAAAAGGTGGTAATCGGAAGGAGCAATATCTGGGCTATACGGCGGGTGGGGTAAGACTTCCCATTTCAGCGTTTGTAGGTATGTTTTGACCGGCGCTGCAACATGTGGCCGAGCGTTGTCATGTTGCAAAATTACTTTGTCGTGTCTTTGCTCGTATTGTGGCCGTTTTTCTTTGAGTGCGCGGCTCAAACGCATCAATTGAGTTCGGTATAGTGCTCCTGTGATGGTTTCGTTCGATTTCAATAGCTCATAATACACCACACCCAGCTGGTCCCACCAAATACAGAGCATGAGCTTGGCGCCGTGAATATTTGGTTTGGCCGTCGATGATGATGCATGGCCGGGGTAACCATATGATTTTTTGCGCTTCGGGTTATCGTAATGGATCCACTTTTCATCACCAGTGACAATGCGATGCAAAAAACCCTTCCGTTTTTGCCGTTCGAGCAGCAGTTCGCATGCAAAAAAACGGCGCTCGACGTCTCTCGGCTTCAGCTCATACGGCACCCAATGTCCTTGCTTTTGGATCATTCCGAGGGCTTTTATACGATGGGAAATGGCTTGTTGTGTCACTCCCAATGAATCTGCGAGCTCTTGTTGAGTTTGACACGAGTCTTCATTGAGTATTGCCTCCAATTCAGCATTCTCAAACTTTTTCACTTGGCCCGGCCGCTCTTTGTCCTCAACGTCAAAATCACCACTTCTAAACCGCACAAACCATCTCTCGCACGTTGAAACCGATGGAACATGACTCGGATAAGCCTCGGAGACCAATCGATGTGCTTCAGCAGCACTTTTCTTCAAATTAAAGAAGTAAATTAAAACTTCCCGCAAATGCTGTTTTGTTGGCACGAAACTCGACATATTGAGAGCTCAAAAAAACTATGAATTTGACACTGCGACAAATTGACACATACTGAAAATTAAAGCTATAAGACGTAGCTTTGACATGAACATAGTCACAGTACTGCCTGATGCGTATAGCGTTAGTAACGCAATCTGTTATCAAACCCGCATTTTCAATTTGTACCCCTGATATTTCCAGGCGATCATCGGTGGGAGAGGAGGCTACGCCACTGCGGCAGTCGCGGTATTCTTTTGTAATGCTGTCCTTGTTTGTGCTCCCTGGAGATTGCGGGCTACGGCCCCCGCCGTCCCTTGCTTCCTCAGCAGGCCTCTGCAGTGCTCTGTCCGCAGTTTTTTTACTCGGTGTGCCCACCGGTAGCTGCGCCGTTGCATCGCTCTCTTTCTCGGGCGGCCTTGCAACGTTTTCCTTTCGTGGACTTCCTCGCCTCGCGGGTCGGCCATGCTGTGCTGTGCTCACTCTGTCCTTTTCAGTGATGCTCGCAGTCTTACCTACGTCTTGTGCTGATCGCGTGCATGATCTGCACCTTCCCCGACCGCTAGACTTCGCGGCGGGACTGTGGGGATCGGTAGAGCGACCTGCATGCACGCTGCCAATTTCTCTGTCTTCTTTCGAAGCATTGGCAGGCGCTGCATCTTGCTCTGTCGCGTTGCAAGGGGTATCTTCGGCTCTCCGCTTTGTGCGGTCATTCGCTGTACCGACTTGTGATATAGTGATGTCCTCTTCAGACCCACAGACTTCGATCCTGGCTCTCTCTTGGGCCCTCGTAGTGATGAATATTCGGCTTAGCGCAACGGAATTTGTGTTGCGCTTTCCTGCCTTATATTCGACGTCGAACCCATGTGCCGACAATTTTATTTTCCAACGCATTAATCTCGAACCTGGGTCCTTCACCCCGAACAGCCAGGTGAGTGGTTGGTGGTCTGTCACGACCATGAAACGTGTATCATAAATAGCTCTTTTTGCGTGGTCGTATAATTCAGCTCGGCCTTTGACATGGTGCGGTTCGCGTAGCATATGGGCAAATTGTCCCCGATCTTATATTGAGAAAGGATTGCGCCGAGCGCCCTTTCTGAGGCGTAGTTGTCACAACGAACGGCTTCTCGAAGTCTGAATATTGCAATATCGGTGCCGTGGTAAGTGCTGTCTTCAGTTCTTCGAAGGCGGCATCCCTTACGGCAGTTCACTCGAATTGAACCCCTGTCTGAGTTAATTCTGTGAGTGGCTTCGCGGTTTTCGAAAGATCCTTCAAGAATTTCCGGTAATACCCGGCTAGTCTAAGGAAGGATTGTACCCTCTTTACATCTCTTGTGAACGGGAATTCCTTTACCGCTTCCAGTTTCTTAGGTCCAGCACACACACCCTTTTCGGAGATTATGTGGCCAAGGTACTTCGTTTCTTTGCGCAGGAACAAGCACTTGCTCGGTTGCACTGCCAATTAGACTTCTCTTAGCCGCTGCAGTACCTCTCGCAGCCTGTTATTGTGCTCCTCGAAGGTTTTCCCGTAAATTACTATGTCGTCCAGGTACACATAGCATTTGACGCCCTGTAGTCCTGCCAGAGCGGAGTTCATTAGCCGCTGGAAAGTCGGTGTCGCGTTCATGAGTCCGAATGGCATGCGGTTATACTCAAAATGACCCCGTCGAGTAGAAAATACCATATCTTCCTTATCCTGTTGCGCCATCGGGATTTGGTGAAATCCGGAAGCAAGGTCCAAGATCGTATAATATAGGGCTCATCCCAAATGGTCCAATATCTCGCTTATATTGGGCAGTGGCTACGAGTCCCCGATAGTGGATTCGTTCAATTTTCGAAAATCCACCACTACGCGCATTTTTCTCACTCCGGCGGCGTCGGGTTTCTTCGTCACGACCAATAGCGGCGCGTTCCATTGACTCCTGCTGGGCTGGACGATGCCTTCTGCTAGCATTTCAGAGGTCTGCCTCTCCATTTCTCTTTTGTGGGTCTCTGGCAGCCAATATGGATATACCTTAATGGGCCGCACCCCTTCCTTAAGAGGTATCACGTGCTCTACGATAGGCGTACATGGCAGCCTATCCCCTGGTGGGTGGAATATATCCTCGTATTCCCTGGTGATTTCGCTGAGCGCTGAGCGCTCTTCCTCGTTTAGGTCGCTGTGTCTAGCTCTCGGGCTAGTCGCGCGAGGAGGTCGGCCCCTCACTCCGCGTTGAAGGTGAATACTTCCATTGTGGCTACCTCAGCCGCTTGACATACTGCTGCAACCTCGAGCGGCTCGAGTTTCACTACGGGGCCTTGCACCTCGGCCTTGCTCGGTAGTGTTTATCAAGCTGATAGCGCAGCTACTACCACGCAGCGGTGTAATGCAGGCGCCCATAATAACCCCGTCCTCGAGCTCTACTCTCGAGAACAAACCTATGAATTTTGATCCCATGAGCACGGCGAGGCAGTGTCAAAGACGAGCTACCGCCCAGTGACAATTGCCGCCACATGCGAACTGATTTATCAACAGTATGACGTAGAAATATTCGCGATGAAAATATAAAGATTAAAACATACTAAATAATTAAAAACTTAACATTATATCGATTGACGTGTAATAAAGACGGTAAAGCTTCATTAAATCAAAATACTGCTATGTCGGAAGATCAAGATGCGAAAAATGAAATTCAATCAGAATTCTTCGAAGTCGGAATATTAAAATCCGAGAAAATGAATTTAAATTTAAATTCTTCGAAGTTTGAATATTAAAACGTAAAAAACTAATTTGATTCCGATTATTTTTGAGTTCGTGGTTAAAAACGCGAAAAGTGAAATTAATTCGGATTTATTTTAAGTCCGATGTTGAAAATGCAAAAGATGAAATTTATTCATTTGACCGTATTTTTCTAAGTCTTAAAAATGAAAATGACAGAGAAGATCTAATTTTAAAGCGGCTGGATCAATTTGACTATCAGCATTCAAGAGTATTAAATCCTTTATGACTCGGTGCTGGAACTAGTGCACTTTGCTTCCCGCACTATGTGTATCGCCCTCTCTGTGGCTCAGGGCGCTTTTCACGGCCTTTTTAGGCCTTCTAAGCGTCAACATTTTCGTTGTCAATCGCATTAAAAGTAAGCAAAGGATATATATAGCTAGGCTAATTATGAGAACTACCCTGTATCTCATCCTAACCACACATGCATTCGTACTACTTTCCGCAATAGCTTTTAGGGATCGAGAACAGTTGTATGTAATTAAAAACGAGCTCGAGTCGATTTTCCGCTTTAAGTGAACACATTTTTATCTCCTCGTTTCTTGGCCTACTTTCGACATGATTTCTTAGTGTAAGTAGTACTTCTATGATCAGTTATATGTGGAGGTGTACGTATGTATATCTACTGATGTCGATGTTTACGCGGAGATTACTTAAATTATTGGCAAAAAGTTAATGTTAATAATTCTATAGCGTTATATGCCTATGGTTAACTTGGATTAACATTGCGCCAGGTTTATTCTGCCACCTTACATACGCAAGCAAACTTTGGCGTTAGTCTTCTGTTTCTCCTAAATCCTCTAACAGTATTTCACAATACTCTAAGTGAGGCGATATATAAAACAATCATAAGATTATATATATAATATTATATATTATATTATAAAAAACAAGCGTATGATTAATTTATATAACACCATGTCATTATCGTATATAAAACAATCTTATGATTGTTTAACAGTATCTGTTTGAGAATCCTTGGTCTGATGTGTGTATGAGCTGAAAGATATTAAAAAGGAATGAGTTCTCACTCATGACAGGGGTGAAATAACCAGACAAACGCTGTAGACAGATAAAATACTGTATATTTCCTTTCAAACCACAAAAAAAAATTTAATGAGAACTGATTTGAAAGTAATTTGTGTGCCGTACATACAATTTTATTAATTGTGTGCCAATAAATAAAGTAAGAGAAAGCGTGAAACGCCACGAGGTGAGACATTTGAAGATGCACAAAATGAGTTTTTCTCACTTCACTTGGTTTAAATTTATGTAAATTATAAAGGCGCCGGCTTACCGTTCAATTTGAGTCTAGTTGAGCACGTTTTGAGTGTGAGAATTTCCGACGATAGCAGTCAAAAGTCCAAAGCTGAGAACAGGCTAGCGTTGCGTTCTTGGCGGTTTTCACGAGAGTAGTAGAAATTATCAAGATGGCTGAGCTATTCGAAAGCATCGTTGAGTGAGGGTACTGCCAAGCGAAATATAGACCGTCGACTCTCACTTAAGTTGAGTGTCCCCAAGATGCTGCCCCCAGCTGCACGCACGGCAGCCGAGCGCAGTGAAGAACCAGCAGCATCGAGCTACCGTACGGCTATCATAGTGGCCGCGCGTCAGCTGATTTCTCAACATTTCCACCTGCCATCCGTAACGGGGTTGCTGCTTATCCTCTTCCGGTTGGTCGATGGGTGAGATGGACAGAACAGCTAATTTAGAGATTAGCCTGGTGAGCGTCGTAGTAGCAGTCCGTAATGTCACCGCCCTTGTGAACCCATCTTTGCCTGGATGCAATGTTGTGACTTGTGCAAGTGGCCACTTGCACTGTGAAAAACGTCCGTCCGTGAGTGGAAATAAAAAGACGACTTCAATATTGTGAGGGTGATGCCACTTTGAGATTGACTACTGCCGTTGAAGATAATGAGCTGACCATTGACGCCAAAATTTTTGCTCCGTTTGCTATAGCAGTGGCCATCACGAGATTGCCAAACCCTCTAAGGATGGCTCTGGCACCGCTGTGAGTGTTCCGTCGATAAGAAAATGTGCAAGCGTCAGCGCTGACGTATCACTAGGGTCTTCGATAAGTGGTTAAAGAGGTCGAGAATTCAGTATGGCCTCGATTTCAGCCAGCAGTGTGGTGAGCTACTCAAAAATGAGTGCAGTGTCGCCCACTGTACGTCCAAGGTCAAACTTGACTAATCTCACTGCTGCTTCCCACTTACCACTCATGTGTGGAGCAGCAGGTGGGTTGACCCCTATTCAACTTGATGATTTGCGAGTGAGATGCGATGACTTGATGTTCGTGTGAATTTTGTATGAACAACTGACGTAGAGTTTTGGGAGCACCAACGAAGTTGGTGCAACAGTCAGAGTATATGATGGGAGGAATACTGCGCTGAGCTGAGAAACGCCTAAATACTGAGAGGAAACCATCAGTTGAGTAGTCGCTGACTACCTCAAGATGGAGAGCTGACGTAGCGAGACACACAAAGACTCAGATCCAGCCCTTGTGTGTTTTGTTTCCTCATCCCTTCCATGTCTTGAGTGTGAGAGGACAGGCCTAGTCAACTCCTGTGTGAGTAAATGCACGCGTTGATGCAACTCGTGAAAGAGATAGCTGACCCATCAGTTGATGAGCACGAATCCCTCGCTGCAGAGCACACACAACGCAACGCAAAATGTTTTCACAGGAGCCTTTCTGCCGATAATTCAATGAGTCAACCGCACTTGAGCTAGTGTGAGCTGAGTAACTCCGTGAAGAGTCCGCCGATGCGCTTGATCGATAATGGGAATTAAGAACCGATTAGAATCTTTCAGGCAATTTGTGAATACCACGCCAGTAAAAATCTTCCCCTTTTGCTGCGAACCATTCATCGAGTTATTTTTTCACATCTTCGTACAAAACAAAGCGCTGCTCAGCAAGTGCGTGACCCATCGATGCAAACAAGTGGTAATCGGAAGGGGCCAAGTCTGGTGAGTAAGCCGCATGAGGCATAACTTCCAACTGAGTATATCCAAAGTGTCACGAACTGGTTTTACCGTATGTGATAGAGTATTGTCCTGAAGAAAAATGACTTTGTGTTGCCTCTTTCGGTATTCTGGATATTTTTCAAGCAGCGAACGGTTTGAGTCGGTCAATTGTTGTTGGTAGCGTTTAGTATTAACCATTCCCCCAGTATTATCAGCTTATAATAGACCACGCCTCTCTGGTCCTACAAACCGCAGAGAATCGTCATTCTGCCAAAGCGTTTGGGGATGGTGCGCCTGGGTCAACCCATGATTTTTCACGCTTGGGATTCTTAATATAATTCCACTTTTCATCCCCTGTTAATATACGATGAAAAAACGACTTCCTATTGTACCGAGCGAGCGAAATGTCACATGTGTTTTTGCGATGTTCCATTTGCCTGTCGTTCAACTCATGTGGTACCCATCTACCGATCTTCTGAATATTCCCCATCTCTCGTAGCCGATTGGAAACAGCTTGTTGACTAACGCCCAATTGCTCGGCGAGTTGTTTTTGTGTTTGCGAATCATCTTCGTCCAACAATGCTTGCAATTCCACATCTTCGTATTTTTTTGCGGCTTTCCACGTTCCTTGTCTGCAACATTGAAGTCACCACTTTTGAAATGCCGAAACCATCGTTTACACGTATCTGGCGATGGAGCATACTATATTCGCCATAAGCTTCTCGAAGTAATCAGTATGATTCAGCAGCAGTTTTCTTCAAATAAAAACAAAAAATTAGCGCTGTCCGCGATTGCTCTTTGTTCGGTATAAATTTCGACATAATTAACCCAGAAATACTATGCACACACTTTCCAATTTATCACTCGTGCGCGTCTGAAACTTGTTGATGACATAACAAGATGGCGCAGTGTCAAATCTTTATAACGCAAACTGCATTCGTGTGCCATCTGCTGTCTGAAATCTGCATTTCATACGAGGGTCGATAAAATAATAGCCGGCCTTGCGTCATCTGTTGGTCGAAGAAAGAAATCAATAGCGACGTTTCGTAGTGCGATCCTTCACATGTCTGTTGTCAAAGTTTCAGCTCGCTACGATGTGTAGTTTGCGTTTGAAAGCATCGAAAGATTAACAACTTTTGAGTTTTTACAGAAATGGAAAAAATTGAGTATCGTGCAGTGATTCGATTTTTGTTTTTCAAAAAAAAAAAGTGTATGATAATGAGTATGAGTAAATTAAATCCAGCTCGAAGGACCAAAAGATGTATGATAATGATTGTGAATCTGAGTTTGAGTTGGAAATTATTTTTTTTTTGTCGACAGGTAGCAAGTCGATACATTCACACGTAGCATGTTGAGTGACAGATGCGAATAGTAAGATTAAGGATCCTGGTGACAAGTATAAATAATTGACTGCACTCAGTAACGAACTATAATAAATTCAATGTTTATTTAAATTATATAACAGTGATTGCATAAAAAATACCTGGTGATTATAACAAATATATACTGTGATTGGTCTGGCCTGCGTGTTGATGTACTGTTGGTGAGTAGGTTCTCAGGCCTCTGAGTTGACTTGTTGATTCCGTGTGGTTGATCCTGGTAATACGGTCTGGTTGTAGAGATCGAGTAAAGCCACACGGCAGGCTGGTGAGTGTCTGGACGCCGATGATCGGTGCGAGGCAGAATGGTGTCTCTGCTGCCAACGAGCGAACCACGCCGTTGACGGTTATGTGAGTGCTGCACTAGTCCTGTTGAGTTGCTGTGATTCGCACTGACACTGAATTTACACACGGGTGATTTGATCAAGAATGTACTACACTATAATACTGAATGCGCACAAAAGTGATTGGAACGAATGAATATCTCTGTGAGTTTACGCGGGAACGTGTACTGCAAGCGACTCGAGTGAGAACAATGGCCACATCCGTCGACCACGAGGCAGAGTATCAAGAAGACGGACGTGCGTCACAGCTTGCTTGTGATTCGCTGTCAGCGATGGAAGGCGAGCCTTGTGAGTGGTCTTGCCGATGGGGCCACGCTAACAGCGTTGGCCGCTTGAGTGAGCTTCGATCGAGGATGTGAGCAGATGGACAACAATGCTTGTGTGCGCGGTCGATAAATCGATATAGCATACCTGCGAGCTATACCATATGACGCGAGGCGTCAGATGATTGTGAGTGTAGCGTGTGCATGAGTTGAGTGTGTGCTCGGTAGGCGTGAAAACTAAACAAAAAGGAACATTGAAATCAAAGCGGCGCTGGACGAAGTTTATATGGACCTTGCACCTTCGTTATCAACCATTAAATATTAGACAGCTGAATTTAAACGCGAACGTACGAGCATTGTTGACGATTGTTATGCCGGTACCGCGTAATTGGATTATTCGGTATTCGGTATGATATTAAAAAGTTTTTGGGATCGTTTGCCGATTAGGAGATGGATCTCCAGTAATAGATGAAAACGCGAATTTATATGAAAGGAAGTATTTATTATAAGCAACGGTAACTTTCCGTTGTCTATTTAAATGTCAATGTAAGAATGTACAATAATACGTTGTTTCGAGTATTTGATGAGGAATCAACCGTTCTTTGTTGTATCTAATTTAATACTGATTTTAGTAAAGCAGTTAGCAACTGCGTTTGCTAAAATCCCTTAGTTGGCAGTTTTAGCTTCAGCCAATCGTAGATTCCCTAGAGAGTCGCCTCATGCTGCGTCGGCGTCTACCTCGCATCCGGTCTTGAACGAATTCTATATTTTAGAATTCTGTATCTAGCTGTGTCGGCGTCTATCTTGTATGCTGCGACACAACATCCCTCCCCCCTTAAAAGAAAAAATTTTTCTAAAAATTTTTTCTTCCGTTGGTTTTCCGTTTACATATAATGTTTTTCCCAATTACATATAATGTTTTTTTCATTTGTCAATGTCGTTCGGGTCAAGCAAGTCGTTCTCGATTGGGGGACGATTGCATAACCTGGCCAGCTTGGTTCGCAGGCGTTCCTCTGACTGTTGTCGTCCGAGTGGCTCGAGGTTGATGGTTACCTCGACCGCTGCCGAGGTTGATGCCTCACTAGTTCTCGGTGGTGTTATGTTTCTTTTGTACCTGTAACATTTAAGCAGAACGTAGCCAACCAAGTCTATCGGCACTATAGCGCCCAAGGAGTAGAAACTCAGATTGTAGATGTGTTGCATCCCGTCTCCGGCAGTATTGAGGTAGTCCATGCTTTGGTCGGCTCAAGCTCCGAGCTTTTGAAGCTCTTCTGGGTCTCGCAGCACGGTCTGTAGTTGAATTGTCCTCTCGGTCTGCGTAAGGGGCGCCTGAGCTTCAATCTCCGTTAATTTCAAATTGAACAACGGAAGGTAGTTTTCCCAGATGATCTGCGATGTTCGCCCGATGGTTTTGATGCTGAAATCTCGAGGGGTTACCATACATACGCCTACCAAAGCCAGTATACCTGAATTGTATAGTATTTCGTGCTGAGTTGGTTTTTTTTTTTTTTTTTTTTTTTTCGGCAATTTATTCCTACGGGTTCAGGGGTTGGCGCGACGTATAGCCATCGCCCTTGCTGTTGCATTGGGACGATAAGGGGATGGTTTAGTTCGATAACCCTTTTTCCGCATTTCTCGCCGTTATCGGTGTCCATTTTCGCGTAGATGAAGACTTCGCAGGACGCGTCGTTCGTAATTGAAATCGTTGAAAATGTGGGTGGGCAGATGTATGATTTGCCCATTACCTTGCAAATTTTTATAGTATTTTTGTATACGGTACTTTTTGTATACAGTACTATTGCTGCCCGATCGGCGATATCTCTCGCACGAGCACTACCGCGTTGCCTTCGTTGCGATAGGTGTGGTAGTGCGTCGACGAGGTATCTTGTGAGCGTTCTTGGCGGCAGGGACGATGCTCCAGCCTTACCACTAGCTATGTCGTTTACCAGCCACACTAACTCCTGTACGTCGATGAGTAATGCCTCGACTGCAATACTCATCGTGTTGAGCGTCTCTTCCAAGTGTTGGCGCCTCGTTACATAGTACAGGTTGTCGGTGAGTGTGTGATTGATACGCTGTATCTGGACCAGCCGGGCCTGTTCGTTGGCCTTTATATAATGCACGCTTTCATCATATAGGCTGACGGTGATCCTTACCACTTATTTTTAGTTTTTCAACCCTTCCTGCAGGGTCTGATGATATAGCGTTATTACATACTCTGCTTGGTTTATTGAAGTTTATTCCTGATCGATTAGTGCTCGATAAAGAGCATCGCCTGAATTTTTCGTCCCTTTCGGACGACGTAATTGACGGGGGGCCTTTTCTCTACTATTTTGTGAGGTCCCGTCCACTTCGGGGTCAGCTTGGCTGAGCGCCCCCTGCGCACCGTCTCATCTCGGACGAGTACTCGTTCGCCGACGCGGTACTCCTGTTCCTGCGCATTGTGGCCATATGCATTCTTTGACTGCCTTTTCGCGCCTTATAGGTTGTTGCGCGGTACAGACCATGCGGCGTGTAATTGCTCGCGTAACTCGTAGACGTAATCATCGTAGGCATAGGTGCTGCGGGGCTCCTGTTTCACGGCGGTCGGCAACTCAGCCTCGCGTCCGCACACCAACACGTGGGGAGACAGCCCGGTCCCCGTATGTGGAATGGTGTTGTATGTGAACATCGCATACTGCAGCCACTCGTCCCAATTACTTTGATCCTCGTCTATGACTTTTTTTAAGTACTCACGAGGGTACAATGCGATCTTTCTAATGCGCCATTTGATTCCGGATGGTAGGCCGTCGTTTGTATCTTCTTGATTGGTATCATTTCCAGCGTTCCGTGCCGGCAAATTAATTCTTCAAGGAATGCTCTAGCGACTGTCGAAGCCTCCTGGTTCGGCAGTAATATCGCTACACTGTATTTTGTGAGCGCGTCCTGGATAGCAAGTATATATCTTTTTCCAGATGCGCTTTCTGGTAGCGGTCCTAAGATGTCGACCGCTACTTTCTCAAAGGACCTCGATGGGGTGTCGGTTACCACCATCGGCACTCGTTCCTTTTTCCTGATTTCGTCTTTTGGCAGGATTCACAGGACGATATGTAATTTTCCTAATCCCTTCTCAGGCCGGGCCAGTCGTACTTGATCCGAATCCGATGTTACGTACGCCATATACCCTGATGCCCTCCTATGAGGGTGGCGTGGTATTCTCTAATTATTTTCTGGCGGTCATCGGCAGAATGAGTGGCTACGCCACTGCGGTAGTCGCTATACTTTTTTATAACGCTGTCTTCGTCCGCGCTGCAGGAAGTTCGTGGGCTACGAGCCCCGCCGTGCGTCGCTTCCACAGCGGGCCTTTGCGGTGCTCTGTCCGCAGTTTCGTCGCTAGGTGTGTCCACCGGTAGCTCCGCCGTTGGGTCGCTCTCTGCCTCGAGCGGCCTTGCAACGTTTGCTTTTCGCGGCCTTCCGCGCTTCGCGGGTCCGTAATACTGTGCTGGGACCGCTCCATCCTTGTCAGCGGTGCTCGCAGTCTTACCAGTGGCTTGCGTATGTAGCTTGCGTGGTCTGCCCCTTCCCTGACCGCACGGCTTTTCGGTGGGGCTGTGGGGTACAGTAGAGCGATCTCCATGCATGCTGCGGATCTCTCTATCCTTGTCTGTGGCATTGGAAGGCGCTTTCTATCGCTCTGCCTCGTTGCTGGGCTAGCCCGGGGTATTATCGGCTCTCCGCTTTGGGCGGCTGCCGTACCCGGGCGCATGCTGTCCTTTTCTGTCTCGTGGGCGAGCTCGATCTCTCGCTCCAGCGAGCTAACATGGCTGTAAAGGGTATCTTCGGCCCTCCGATTTGTGCGGTCATTCGCTGCGCCGAGTTGTCCCGTCGTGCTGTCCTCTTCCGACTCACGGACTTCGTTCTTTTCTCTCGCTTGGGCCCTCCTAGTGAGGAATATAAAGCTTAGCGCATCTGCATTTGTATTACGCTTTCCTGCCTTATATTCGACGTTGAACTCAAGTTCCGCCAATTTTATTTTCCAACGCATTAGTCTCGAACCTGGGTCTTTTACTCCGAATAGCTAGGTGAGCAGTTGGTGGTCCGTCACTACCGTGAAACGTGTACCGAAAGTATATGGTCGAAATTGAGCAGAAGTCGTCGACACTATGTTACACTATGGTACACTATGTCGTCGAGGTACACATAGCATTTGACGCCATGTAGTCCTGCTAACGCGGAGTTCATTAGCCGCTGGAAAGTCGGTGGTGCGTTCTTCAATCTAAATGCACTCAAAATGACCCTGCGGAGTGGAAAATGCCTTTTTTTCTTTGTCTTGCTGCGCCATCGGGATTTGGTGAATTCCAGAGACGAGATCCAAAGTCGTATAATATCGGACCCGTCCCAACTGGTCCAATATTTCGGTGATATTGGGCAGTGGGTACGAGTCGCCGATGGTGGCTTCGTTCAACTTCCGAAAGTCCACCACTACGCTCATTTTCTTCACTCCGGCAGCATCGGGTTTATTAGCCATGACCATCAGCGGCGCGTTTCATTGTTTCCTGCTGGACTGGACTATTCCTTCCGCTAGCATTTTGTCTGTCGGCATCTCAACTTCTCTTTCTCGTGGGCAAATTTAGCCTCTCGCTTCGACGAGTTATAGTGGTTGCCTTGGGTATCTTTGACTCTCCGCTTTATGCGGCTGTTTGTATACCCGATCTCTTTTTTGTGGGACTTTCTTTCCTGTCCCACTTGGGCTCCTGTGGTCGCGTATATGCGACTCAGAGCGTCTGCATCAGTATTTCTTTTTCCAGCTTTTTGCATTTTACCGGACGCATGCCCCGATTTTACGTTCTTCCCAGGCAAGGGTTGCGATCCTAGGTCCTTCGACCCGACCTTAAAGGGTGCGCGATACTGCACCGCGTGCGTACGCTTTCGCTTGTTCCCTCGTAGATGGAATACACTGTTGTATTCGCACATTATTCCTGTCCGAGCTGCTTGCTTTTCACTGCTGGGGGGCACCAAGTCGGGCTTCCGTTGTTGCTGCGCAAAGCATTTGGCCTTCTTCCCCGTGCTCTCTGAGCTTACACGCAGTGTCTTGACCTGTCGGCTACGTACGGCCTTCGCTATCTCCGACGGCTCGAGTGTCGCCGTCGGCTGTTGCACTTCCACGTCGTTTTTATAAACATCTAAACTCACTCTATTGGGTTTTGACGGTATGACACGGAATCTCGCTACTTTGCCTCGGCTGATTCCGCTCCTTATAGGTAGTCCGACAAATGTATTCTCCTTGGTGGCATCCATGTTAGACCCGTTTCCGGAAGGAAGATTTATCTTTGTGAGCAGGCCTATGTACTTGCATGTGGCGGCAGTTCTACTGCACGGTGACAAATATATCCTCGTCGCGCCGTCCCGTAGCGGCATGCAGTGCCCATACAACTTGAGCATTTCGCCATGCAGAATGTCCGCTTTATGCTGCTTGATAAAGTCCATGTCAAGTAATCCGTTGACCTCCAACGGCACATTGTTCGGAACGATGTAGAACCAATGCTCTACATTTAAAGCCGGTGTCTCGAGTACGATTTTAGCAATCCCGAGGGGGGTGAATTTTTCGCCCGCTACCCTCTGCAGCTCTACGGTGCAGTCACTCACCATGGTCTCTGGTTTGAGACAGCCTTCCTTGATTATGCCGCACTGCGCTCCGGTGTCCGCTTTGAGGGTGAGTACTCCGGTCGTGGCCAACGGTGCATCGATATCGAAGTCGCTGGCGGTGGCACTCAACGCCGGCAGCATTACTTGTAGGAGCTGCAGCGTTGTTTTCTTCTGCTTGCACGCAGGTCTCTGCTAAACAGTTTGCATATTCAGTTTCAGTGCGCCCAGTTTGTTAACGCCTGCAGTGGCTGGATCTGACCCCGCGGTTACCGTATTTCTTGCATCTTGTAGCCTGCGTTTCTTGGCTGTCGATGCGGCTGCGTTGGCTGGCTTTTATTCTGCGACAGTTTCTTCCGGCAGTCCTTCCACATGTGGCTTTTCTTATGGCAGTAATTGCAGGTTATTCCCACATTGTGGATTGACTTGTTTTCACTGGGTACCGGTAGGCTTACTCGTCCCGTATCCCGGGTGCAGTCTCTAGTCATGTGTCCCGTTTTTCCGCAGGTGAAACAATTTTCTCCCTGCCGGGGTGATGCGCCTTGGGACCTTGTAGGGTGGCTTAATACTCCACCTACCCCTCCCTTTGGCTGCGCCATATTCGTGATCGCGATGGCTCCTGTAACGGACTCATGGAGGGTGGCGTAATGGCGTGATCTCACCAGGATCTAGACCTGCCCATGCAGTCCATTCTCGAAGTTGGCCTGTGCGCTCTTCCGTGTTATCTTTCCGACGATGCGCATATCCAACATCGTGGTGGCTTCTTCGCAAAGCTTTTCTATTATATCGACGGTGATACACTTGGTCCTGGCGGCGTATACCGCGATGTGCTCTCCCTGGCCCTGCCGGAGGGAGTTGAATTCTACTTGTAACGCAGGCAACGACTTCCGCTTCCCGTACAGGGCCTCCAGCTCGGTATTCAGCTGTTCTACCGAGTGGATGATTTATGCTTCATTTCTCTGGATGCCCTACCCTCGATCTTGCTGCTGAGCACTAGTTCTACGAGGATGTCTTAATCCCGGGGTACTACTTGCTTGAAAACAGTCTCGCATGATCGTAAGAAGGCGTCTAGTTCGTCAGCGTTGCTTCCGTCGAAATGCTCGATGATTTTTAGCGCTAGTCCAAGATCGAGCGTCCTACGCGGTGTTTCTGGCACCCTCTGTTGGTCCCTTTGGAACACGGGATCCGCAGAGGGATAATCTGATTCCTCAAATCGGGTTTACCTCGATCGCGGACGTGATATCGGGCGTTCCGCCAATCCTGTATTTTCCAGCATCCGCGATAGTTCGGCGTTTTGCTCTCGTAGGGACCGGATGAGTTCGAACTCGTCCGCACCTACCTCGTTGAACGTGTCCGCGAGGTTTTGCCGTGCCGACGGCGGGTCGCGGCCTTGGTGCCTGAGCTCCAGCTTGAGCTCTCGCTGAGCCCGCTCATACTCACGGTGACTTCTTTTGATCGCTTCGCATCGTAGCCTGACTCGTTCCGTCAGTGGTGCTCGAGTCGACGTACCGGTAGCTGCCTGGAAACCTACCCGATCTAACGTTCGCAAATTTTCGATTTCCCGCTCGATCCTATCGTTGGAGAAGTGTTTTGGAGTTATTTCTCCAGTTGCTCTATTCAGCACATCGTCGCTACCGACGCTACTATTATCCCGAAACGACGCACCCCTTAGTGGGTTTACGCGGAACTCGGTTGTCAGGCGGCCCGCGAGGGATTCTCCGGGGTCCGTCTCCTCTCCAGGCATCGTAGTTTCTTAAGAATTGCCCCTACGTTCCGGTTTTTTCCCCTGAATCCCGGCATGTTGCTAATCTCGCGGTATATTTATTTTGAAAATTTCCAAATATTTTTCCTAACTGGCTTTAGTTTATCAGCTATATGTATAAGTATAACATAACCACCACTTACAGAAAGATGATCTGGTAGACGGTCCTCTCCATGGTGATGTTTTCAGGTGCTGCCGACTTGGTGTCCTGCAGCTCCTTTCTGTTGATGGTCTTTGACGTCGTTCCTGACGCTGTTGATCCGTATCTTCGTTTGTTCCTTAGCACGTCGCCAATCGTTGCGCGACGGCTTCTTCTCGAGTAGCTGCTTCGCGTCCTCGGTTGCACACTTTGTGCGATTCTCCGCAACTTGACGTGACACCGTCAATCGAGACTTTAAACGGTAGACCGATACGTCACCCCGCACCGACGTTCACTTCGCGTCTTCGCGTTAGATTCGTCGGGTTTTACGAACTACACTGGCGTCCTTTGCACGAGTCGTAGTCGTCACTTCAGAGTCACTCTTAACTTTGTCTAAAACACTTTTTGCTCAAATAAATTACGTATCACTTAACTTCGGCAAATCCCACCGCTGCCACCAAATGTTATGCCGGTACCGCGTAATTGGATTATTCGGTATTCGGTATAATATTAAAAAGTTATTATCTTTGAGATCGTTTGCCGATTAGGAGATGGATCTCTAGTAATAGATAAAAACGCGAATTTATATAAAAGGAAGTATTTATTATAGGCAATGGTAACTTTCCGTTGTCTATTTAAATGTCAATGTAAGAATGTACAATAATACGTTGTTTCAAGTATTTGACGAGGAACCAAATGTTCTCTGTTGTATCTAATTTAATACTGATTTTAATAAAGCAGTTAGCAACTGCGTTTGTTGAAATCCCTTAGTTGGCAGTTTTAGCTTTAGCAAATCGTAGATTACCTAGCGAGTCGCCTCATGCTGCGTCGGCGTCTACCTCGCATCCTGTCTTGAACGAATTCTATATTTTTTCATTCTGTATCTAGCTGTGTCGGCGTCTACCTTGTATGCCGTGACACAACACGATGAACGTCCAGGTCGTCCAAATGAGGTCGTCATACCAGAAACAATTGGAAAAGTCCACGATATGGTGTTAAATCATCGGAGACTAAAAGTGCGTGAGATTGCTGAGGCCACAGACATATTATATGGCTCAGTGATTTCAATCCTGAGTGATCAGTTAGGTTTGAAATAGTTATCCGCAAGATGGGTGCCGCGTTTTCTCACTGTCGAAAATAAAAGAGAACGTGTAGCTGATGGCCAAAATTCATGAATTTAAATACGAATTGCTTTCGCATCCTCCGTATTCTCGAGATTTGGCCCCCTCCGACTACTTTCTGTTTCCAAACCTGAAAAAATGGCTTGGCGGAAGGAGATTTGGTTCCAGAGATGACCTCATCGCCGAAACAGAGATCTATTTTGAGGACCTTTCGAAATCGTATTATTTGGAGGGCATCAAAAAATTAGAAAATCGTTGGAATAAGTATATCGAGCTAAAAGGAGATTATGTTGAGAAGTAAAAAGATTTTTGTTGAAAAAAACGCGATTTTCTTTACCAAGCCGCCTATTTATTGATCGACCCTCGTACTTGTACACCTGGTACACCCTCCTGGTCGGTGAAAGCTGTACGTCGACTGAAGGGATCAGACGATGCCAGAAGAGAGCCTGATCGAAGCACTTGGAGTTCGTGTTTAAAAATCACAGCTTGAGTTGCCTTCGTTCAAAAGACTTTGGCTGCGGCCATCTCTGATGTCGTGAGTGGAGCTGTTCCCTCCGATTCTAGCCTCCTCCTCATTCTGGCTAATATCCTGACACATTATGAGGAGAGACGACATAACTTAATGAGATATGAGTACCAATGGATGAGATCCTAAAGATACTCAGGCGCCAGAGTTGCAGCGAAGAGGGCTACCCCAGGTCGAGTTTCCATGTTGCTCAAGTCATCATGAGCGGTGGTTGTTATTGGCCAAAAATTAACTGGCTTTACCATCCACGATGGACCTGACCACCACAGCTGGTGAGAAGCCAGTTGAGATATAGAGATTTCCCGAGAGGCGCAATCCGCTAGATTGCTGGTGCCTGATACATGACGCCATTGAACATTGCGAGTGAGTTCCTGGATTTGAGTTTCTCTATTTCGGACATAATCTTTCCACTGTGCTGGATGAGCTTTGATCCACGTGACTGTTACCGGAGAGTCCGTCGATAGGTGAGTTGATGAGATTTTAACCTTGAGCGTGGCTTGAATGTATGCAACCAATTTTGCAAGTAACAGCGCAGCAGTCAGTTGAAGCCGTAATATGGTGAGCTTTAGAGCAGGCCAGTGGAACCACCTGTTCTGTGGATGATGAGTTAAAAGTGATTGAAATCACTGCAGTCATCGCTAATTAAGATGCATCAGAGCAACCGTGCAATTCCACTGTTGAATTGCTCCATGTATCGAACCAACGAAGAATGGAGATTCTGGCCAGATAAGTGAGATCTTCTCTGATCGCGATCCAACGAGATGAGACCTGGGATGGCAGTGGGTCATCCCAGTTGAGCTTGTGAAAAAAGAGCTCTTGTAAAAGTCTCTTGGCTCTAATCACAACACGTGAGCCATACCTGAGCGGATCAAAGAGTTGAACCACCTCTGAAAAAACGAGGCGTTTGGTGAAAATGTCTGGAGTGGAGTTGAACCTTGATGAGAATGTAAACTTGTCCTCGTGAGGAAGCTAAGTTGAACCTAGAATTTTGGTTTTGCAGTCGTCCATTGAGATACATGAGCTTGCCGGTGCTGTTGAGATACTAGCAAGGACATTGAGGTCCGACGAGTGATACTTGGCGAGTGGAAAACCGCCCGCCATACACAAGTCCTTGAACTGTTGTCATCGACGTACCTACCAAAGGTGATAGCTGGCACAGCAAGTAAAAAACAATGTCCCTCATCCTCGGTGAGCTGAATGAGAGTCCTGACCGCTAGGAAAGGAGCAGCCTTTGTTTCATACTTCAGTTGTGAGGTGGTGTGGCACAGCGTTGAGTTGATCGTCCTTCCACAAAATTCGTTGAGATTCCAGTCTTTTTGATGAATGCGAATTTAACGATACATTTTAGTGACGTCAGTGGCAAAGATACGTTTATGGTGACTGATTCAAATGGGCACATCCGAAATATTGAGCAACATGTTAGGGCCAGTGTGCATGATGTCATTGAAAGCCTGTCTAGATGGCGTGGAGCTGGAGCCATTAAATACCACTCGTAGTTAAGTAGGAACTCTGTCTGTCTTGAGAACGCGATGATGAGGCAACTAATAATGTTTCTTTCTTGATGTAGATGTTGAATCCTTCACCATGTGACCAAATTGCTCATATTCGGCCATGAACTGAGCGTAAAGCTGACCGTACTCAGCATCTTTTGAGATTTTCCGTATGATGTGTTGCAGACACCGATGAGCTTTTAAGTATGAGCTGTCCAGATTTGCAGGCGAAGCCGTGAGAGTAAGCCGAACGATGTACCGTCCTGTAGTATCACGCTGATGCGTGTTGCGAAAGTAATCATCGCAAGCCTGCTCCTCTGGTGTGAGTTGATTGACCTTGTCCTTTGGTGGCTCTTCTTGAACCCAACATTTTGTGAGTACCTCTGGTAATGCCTGATCATCGTGTTCCACGTTGACGTGAGTTGCCAGGTCCAATGATGAGACATTTAAGTATTGATAACTGTGCGACTGGCGTTGATATTGTGCCCTTGATTATATTTTTCTTGATAACATGCCCGTAAATATCCGCACCAATGATGATTCTAATTGACCAAGGTTTGAGAAAGTCCGGATCCCCCAGCTTTAGTTTCATAATGTGAGACCATGTCTGCGAACGAGGTGGTGTCGGTGTCGACGCAGGCACGTGATTCTGCGACAGCTTCTCCATGGACCTCGTTGATCTGTTCGCTTAGCGTCTCCAGCAAAGCTAGCGTAGGTGGTTGAGCCTCGCCGGAGAGTGTCGAGCAGATGAGGTCGAGTTCTTCGATGCGGTTGCGTTACGACTGAACGTTCAACTCCAACTCGGTTGCCAAGCGAGCTGGTGATAGTGTTCTCTTCGCAGCTGTGGTGCCATCTGGGACCAACAACGTCCGCTTCTCATCAGAATCAACGGGTGCCACCCCGTTGTCGGACAAGCTGCGTTCCGACATTCTTGGTCTGACACAAAGGATAAGAAACAAGAAAGGTACTCCACAGAGTTGTACTTTACCTCAACTGCGTCTGTGATGAGAGTCAAGGATAAGCCGAGACTGTGAGACTGCGTAGACGTACCACGAGCTCCCACGTCAAGATGAGCCGATGAGCGTCTGAGAGCGATAGACCCTGGTCTTCTCCTGTCCAGGAGTTGAGAATCCGGCTCGAAGGACCAAAATGTTTCAGAATCCTTAATCTGATGTGCATATGAGCTGAAAGATATTGAAAAAGAATTGATTCTCACCCATGACAGGGGTGAAATAACCAGACTTACGATGTAGACAGATAAATTAGTCTATATTTCCGTTCTAACTACAAAAAATATTTAAAAATAAATGAGAACTGATGTTAAAGTAAATGGTGAGCCATGAACTAAATGTATGCACAAATATACGTACTAATGGATAAGGGGTAGTTTACCCCCGTAAACTCATTTTCCTGTGAATGTGCAAAAATACGTCAACTTTATTTTAACTTGCCCTTCCAAATGGTACATGTTCTGTTTAATTTTGTTGATTAGTTTTTTGTGTAGGGTGGAAATTTGAAGAATCAGGGGGTTGTTCACCCCTGCAAATGACTTTTTTCTTCAACTTAGCGTGGAATTTTGATTGTCTTCAATGAGGAATATTTTGGTTTTTGTTTTATTAAAATCGGTAGACGCCTTCTGGGTGAAACTGCAAAATCACCCCTCGACATGCTATTTTTGAAGGGCGATTTCACCCCTTAAAAATGTTTTTCCGCCGACAAAAAAAATACGTGTCTTTTAGTTTTCGATGCTCTACAACATACGTAAGTTGCATTAAAATCGGAGGGGGACACCAAAGTACCTTTCCTTGTTAGTCCTTTTCCGTGATAGCCCTTTATTTCGTTATTTCGTATCTCCGTTTTTTTTGGCGTTATAATTTGTGGAAATGAAGACGCTACTCGTTTCTTATGGTCGATGCCTAAGTCTGCTTTTGAACAGCTCTTCTCGGC
Source organism: Cylloceria caligata (assembly GCA_963942595.1). Classification (NCBI taxonomy): domain Eukaryota; kingdom Metazoa; phylum Arthropoda; class Insecta; order Hymenoptera; family Ichneumonidae; genus Cylloceria; species Cylloceria caligata. The sequence goes on along the minus strand of OZ012706.1, from coordinate 51,025,449 downwards.
TTTTCTGTGGCTTTCGGATTCTGTTTTGCCTCCTCGTGATGGTCTTCCATGACTGCGTCCTTCGTTTCTGAACCCTTTTCTGCTGCGTGATTTCCTGGTTTTTGGACTTAAGGTACCGAGTCCGATGTAGCTCCAGTCTGTGCTTTTATGTAGGCTCGTACGCGGTCTCTATTATGGGCTTCTCTCACCTTCTCTTAGAATCTTCTGTCATCGAACAAGTTCGTGATGACGGCAATCAAATCACTAATAGAAAATGTAGACCGTTTATTAAATACAATTGTTGCGCCGCACGGAACCCTCGTTAGCAACACGCCTTCACCTACTATTGAAATCATCCCCGCATGCATTCCGAACTCTACTTTGTACTCCCTGATTGGAATTGTCAATCTGATTTTTCACACACTCGGTAGTCGAAATCTAGCGACCAATATTCTAAATATTCGTCTCCATAAAAATCCAAATTCGAGTAAACCTTCGACCTTTACTAGCAGACAGCACACGAGAGACGAAACCATTTCCTACATAGTCACACTGAAGTTAATCACTGTTCGTGATTTCATCATAAGTAACAAGCGCGAGAAACCAATTTTCAAGGTCCGAGACGTCTTCTCCAATGAATCACCAGGGCTAATTTATGTCAACGAATTACTTCCATCCAACACTTACCAACTTCTAATTCGTACCAAGGCAAAATCTTCTGACACTTTCTATAAATTTGTGTGGGTAAGGTCCGGGAAGATTTACGTTCTTCGAGACAATGGCCATCTGATAGTCGAAATCAAATCCGACAGTGATCTTTCCAAGCTAATATGACTTCCTGAGCGAGGGAACGTATTCACAAGCATTCCGTGACAGGCACGTGCTATCTCACTTAAGAACTGTATAATTCAATACAAACTCATTGCGTGGGCATATCGATCAAATTCGCCTTTACTTCGAGGCTTACAATTTCCAGATTATAGCGGTTTCCGAAACGTGACTAAAGCGCGTATCTCTGATGATTTCATTGGAATCCATAGCTATTACATCATAAGAAATGACCGTTTGGGTAAATCTGTACAATAATAGTACAATAATACGTTGTTTCGAGAATTTCACGAGGAACCAACCGTTCTCTGTTGAGTCTAAATTAATTCTGATTTTAGTAAAGCAGTTAGCAACTGCGTTTGCTAAAATCCCTTAGTTGGCAGCTTTAGCTTTAGCCAATCGTAGATCGCCTCGCGAGTCGCCTCATGCTGCGTCGGCGTCTACTTCGCGTCCTGTCTTGTATGACAGCTATCTTTCAGAATTCCATCTCTAGCTGTGTCCGCTAAGGAATATTCCCGAGAATACGTGTAGGGGAATATTCCGCGACACAACATCCCTCCCCCTTTATAAGAAAAAATTGCCAAAAAATTTTTTCTTCAGTTGGTTTCCCGTACCTCACAATTTTAATACAATTTTACGGTTCGATATATGATATATAATATATGTGTAATAGTACGTAAAATGTTTCATTTTTGTTTGTTAGTGTCCTTCAAGTCGAGCAAGTCGTTCTCGGTTGGGGGGACGATTGCATAACCTTGCCAGCTCGGTTCGCAGTCGTTCCTCTGGCTGTTGTCGTCCGAGAGGCTCGAGGTTGATAGTTACCTCGGCGGCTGCCGGGGTTATAGCTTCTCTAGTGCTCGGTGGTGTTCTGTTTTTTTTGTACCTGTAACATTTAAACAGAACGTAGCCAGCCAAGGCTATCGGCGCTATAGCGCCCAAGGAGTAGAAACTCAGATTGTGGATGTGTTGCATCCCGTCTCCGGCAGTATGGAGGTTGTCCATAATTTGGTTGGCTCGAGCTCCGAGCTTCCGAAGCTCTTCGGGGTCTCGCAGCACGCTCTGTAGTGGGATGGTCCTCTCGGTCTGCGTCGGGGGCGCCCGAGCTTCGATCTCTGTTAATGTCAAATTAAACATCGGGAGGTAGTTTTCCCGTATGATCTGCAATGTTCGCCCGATGGTTTTGATGCTGAAATCTCGGGCGGTTACTATACATACGCCTACCAAAGCCAGTATTCCCGAATTATTTAGTACTTCGTGCTGAGTGGGATTTTTCCCACAATTTATTCCTACGGGAACTGGGGTTGGCGCGACGTATAACCATCGTCCTTGCTGTTGCATTGGAAGGATTAAGGGATGGGTGATTTCGATAACCCTTTTCGCGTTATCTTCGATAATTTTGTCCGTTACCGGTGTCAGTTTTCGCATAGATTAGGACTTCGCAGGGCGCGTCGTTTGAGACCGGCATAGTAGGGTGTGTTGGTGGGCAAATGTATGATTTGCCCAGTACCCTACAAATTTGTATGTTATCGGATGTCATCCTTAGGTACTTGCGATTCTCTATATCTATTACCAAGTGGGTCTCGGTCGCTTCTATGTAGTAGTGCCTGCCGTTGTCCGCTCGCATAGGTATAGGATATACTTTTTGCATACTATATCGTTGCTGCCCGATCAGCGGTATATCCAGCACAAGTACCACTGCGTTGCCTTCGCTGTAAGCCCTGTTATCTGCCAGTCGCATAAGTGTTGACACTTGGTCGTGTGCTATTGCGACCGGGAAACTACTGCCCGACGGTAGGTGTGGTAGTGCTTCTACGAGGTGCCTATCGAGTGTGCGTGGCGGCAGGGACGTTGCTCTGGCCTTACCGCTAGCTATATCGTCCACCAGCTACACTAGCTCCTGTACGTCGCTGAGTAATGCTTCGACCGCAATACTTATCATGTTGAGCGTCTCGTCCAAGTGTTGGCGTCTCTCTACGTAGTATACTTCGCCGTTGAGCGTGCGGTTGATATGCTGCATCAGGGACAGCAGGGTCTGTTCGTTAGCCTGTATGTGCTGCGCGCTTTCATTAAATAGGCTGAGCGTGGTTTTTATGACCTGTATTTGATTTTTTAACCCTTCCTTCAGGGTCTGGTGGGACGCTTCCAGGCACGTTATCTCTTCATGTAATTTCTTTGCGTCGGCGGCATCCATGTTTCCTGTGATGGCCTTGATTATGCTTCCAAGGCCGTCTACCAAACTTCGGCGCTCTCTGACGGGGCATGTCCCGAGGAGGTCGAATATGGTCAGTATCCCTGTCTCTATTCTCCTCTTCATTCTCAGAACCGAGTCGCTTATGACGGGGCATATATCGTTGACGCAAGTTTCGCTTTCGCACAACTCCGTCAGACGTTGTAGGCTTTTGCTTATCTCTCCCTCTCGGTGCAGTAGTGCAGCGAGGTCCAGCCTGATTATCAGTCGCCACGTCGATTCAATTATCGTAAGGCTCCCTATGTTCTCGTAGTAGATGCCCGGAGTGCTGGCAAAAGTGCTGACGACGTAGTCGGCCGTATGCGGTGTGGCTGTGGTTTGTCCACACCTTGCTGCGATTAATCTGCAATCAGACGAGGGGAGGAAAGCGTGAGTTCTCCCTCTTTCGTTGCAGTCTCGCGAGTTTCGCACGAGGGCTCTTTGGCTCATTCTTATTCTAACAACCTAACAGCAACCATGTCTAATACGATCTTATTCAACGTCTCCGGGGCTCACGGAGCAGTCGCATGTACGGGGAGGGATTTGTCTCCCGAGGTGTTGGAGCTGGTTGTGAGTATTCACCTTACCTCCTTGGGTCTTTTAATGTTAGCGCTTTTTCTATAAAATTCTTATTTATTTTCATTTTTATTTTTTTTTTAAGAGCAGCCTGGTATTTGTGCCTGGGCCTTGTAGGAGATGGCTCTCGGACGAGTTCCTGGCGGTCTTAGCTGTCCGCCGCCGCCGGGAGAATTGCCGCCGGGCTGTCAACTGTCTGTGGGGCCTGGGGCCCTGGGTAGGCGACGAGGAGCCCTACCCGGATTTCATCGGGTTGCGCCGTCTTTTTGCGGAGAGGCCCCTCTCCACTTGTCTGGCGTGCGGCACCGTTTTTATTTAATTAATTTTTTTCTAATAAAATTATATTATATATAATTATAAAAATGTATTGGATATTGATCGGTGGAGGCGAAAGTCTTATTATATTTACTATCTTCAAAAGTTTTTTAGCTTTATTAAATCTCCTCACCTTGCGCTCCGTGGAGCTCCTAACCCACTTTTATTTAGTTTTATTTAATGTTTAGTCTTTAGTGCTCGATAAAAAGCTTCAGGCAGTTTGCGTGCACCGCCTGAACCTTACGTTCCTTCCGGACGATGTAGTTGACGGGGGGCCTCGCTTCCACTATCTCGTGGGGTCCCGTCCATTTCGGGGTCAGCTTGGCTGACCGCCCCCTGCGCACCGTCTCGTCGCGAAGCAGTACGCGTTTGCCCACGTGGTACTCCTGCACCTGTGCGCTGTGGTCGTACGTAGCCTTCGACCGTCTTTTCGCGCCTTCCAGGTTATCGCGAGCTACCGTCCATGTGGAGCGTAGTCGCTCGCGTAGCTCTTGGACGTAGTCGTCGTATGCATAGGTGCGACGCGGCTCCTTTTTCACGGCGGTCGGCAACTCGGCTTCGCGTCCGTACACCAATACATGGCGCGACAGTCCTGTCCCCGTATGAGGTGTGGTGTTGTATGTGAACATCGCGTACGGCAGCCACTCGTCCCAATTACCTTGATCCTCGTTTATGAAATTTTTCAGGTACTCAGCGAGGGTGCGATGCGATCTTTCTAGTGCGCCGTTTGATTCGGGATGGTAGGCAGTAGTTTGTATCTTTTTGATTCGCAGCAGTCGACACATTTCCTTGAAGGTTACACTGAGGAAATTGGTGCCCTGGTCCGATAGTATTATTTCCGGCGTTCCGTGCCGGCAAATTAGTTCTTCCACTAGCGCCCTTGCTACCGTCGAAGCCTCTTGGTTCGGCAGGGGGATCGCTGCACTGTATTTGGTAAGTGCGTCCTGAAATGTGAGTATATATTTTTTCCCGGAAGTGCTTTCCGTCAACGGTCCTACGATGTCGACCGCGACTTTTTCAAATAACCTTGATGGGGTGTCCGTTACCACCATCGGCACTCGTTCCTTTTTTCCGATTTTATTTTTCTGGCAGGATTCGCAGGATGTTATATATTTTTCCAAATCCCTTCTTATGCCGGGCCAGTCGTATTTGGTCCGGATCCGATGCAACGTACGCCTGATACCCTGATGCCCTCCTATGGGGGTGTCGTGGTATTCTTTTATGATTTTCAGGCGGTCTTCGGAGGAAGGAGTGGCTACGCCACTGCGGCAGTCGCTGTGCTCTTTCATAACGCTGTCTTCTTCTGTGCTGCTGGAGGTTTGCGGGCTGCTGCCCCCGCTTTGCCTCGCTTCCTCAGCAGGCTCGTGCGGCGATTGGCCCGCAATTTCCTTGCTCGGCGTGCCCACCGGTAACTCCGCCGCTGCAGCGCTCGCTCTGTCTCTTTCAGCGATACTCGCAGTCTTACTTGTGCCCTTCTGCACTAGCTTGCGTGGTCTGCCCCTTCCCCAACCGCTCGGCTTCGCGGCAGGGCTGTGGGGCTCAGTAGAGCGATCTGCGTCCACGCAGCGGATCTCTCCATCTTCTTCTGGCGCATTGGCCATCGCGGCCTCTCTCTCTGCCGCGTTGCTCGACTGGCCCGCTGTATTCTGGGCTCTCCGCTTTGTGCGGCTGTCCGTACTCGGGTGCTTGCTGTCCTTGTCTCTCTCGCGGGTGGGCTCGACCTCTCGCTCCAGCGAGCTACCATGGCTATACGGGTTATCTTCGGCTGTCCGCTTTATGCGGTCATTCGTTGTGCCTACTTGCCCCGGCTTGCTGTCCTCTTTCGACACACCGACTTCGTTCTTCGCTCTCGCTTGGGCCCTTGTTGTCAGAAATATTCGGCTTAGTGCATCTGCATTTGTATTTCATTTTCCTGCTTTATATTCGACGTCAAACTCATGCTCTACCAATTTTATCTTCCACCTCATTAGTCTCGATCCTGGGTCTTTTACTCCGACCAACCAGGTGAGCGGTTGGTGATCGGTCACTACTGTGAAGCGAGTACCATAGATGTATGGCCGAAATTGAGCGAGAGCCCAAACTATTGCGAGTAATTCCTTTTCCGTAGTAGTGTCATTCAGCTCAGCCTTCGACATGGTGCGGCTTGCGTAGCATATGGGCAAATCGTCCCCGATCTTGCCTTGCGAAAGTATTGCGCCGAGCGCCCGATCTGATGCGTCTGTTGTCACGCCGAACGGCTTTTCGAAGTCCGGATACTGCAATATCGGTGCCGTGGTAAGTGCCGTCTTCAGTTCTTCGGATGCGGCATCCCTTACAGCGGTCCACTCGAATTTAACCCCTTTCCGAGTTAATTCCGTGAGCGGCTTAGCGGTTTTCGAGAAATCTCTGATGAATTTTCGGTAATAACCGGCTAGTCCGAGGAAGGATTGAACTCCTTTTACATCCCTCGGCACCGGGAATTCCTTCACTGCTTCTAATTTCTGGGGATCCGCTCGCACCCCCTCTTTGGAAATTATGTGGCCGAGGTACTGCGTTTCCTCTCGCAGGAATTGGCACTTGCTGGGTTGCACGGCCAATTTGGCCTCTCTTAGCCGCTGCAGTACCTCTCGCAGTTTGTCGTTGTGTTCCTTTAAGGTCTTTCCGTGTATTACTATGTCGTCCAGGTACACATAGCATTTAACTCCTTGCAGTCCCGCTAACGCCGAGTTCATCAGCCTCTGGAAGGTCGGTGGCGCGTTCTTAAGTCCAAATGGCATGCGGTTATATTCGAAATGGCCTTGCGGAGTGGAAAACGCAGTTTTCTCCTTATCTTGCTGCGCCATCGGAATTTGGTGAAATCCCGAGGCGAGGTCCAAGGTCGTATAATATCGTGCTCGTTCCAGCTGGTCCAATATCTCCGTGATGTTCGGCAGTGGGTACGAGTCCCCGATGGTGGCTTCGTTTAGTTTACGAAAATCCATGACCACTCTCATCTTCCTTACTCTGGCGGCGTCTGGTTTCTTTGCCACAACCAACAGTGGCGCGTTCCACTGACTTCTGCTGGGCTGGATAATGCCTTCTGTTAGCATTTCGCAGGTCTGCCTTTCCACTTCCCTTTTGTCGGTTTCCGGCAGCCTATATGGGTGCACCTTAATGGGCTGCGCCCCTTCCTTAAGAAGAATGACGTGCTCCACTATCGGCGTGCATGGCAGCTTATCCCCTGGCAGGTGCAATACGTCTTCGTACTCCCTTGTAATCTCGTCGAGCGCTTCGCGCTCTTCTTTATTGAGATTTTCTGTGTCGAGCTCTCGAGCTAGTCGCGCGAGGCGGTCGGCCCCTCGCTCTGCGCTGACGGCGCATACTTCGGGCGTCGCGGCCCCGGGACCGTGACCCACTGCCGTTATCTCTATGCGCTCGAGTTACACCACCGGGCGTTGTACCTCAACAGCCTCTCTGTGATGTTTATCAGACTTACTGCACAGCTACTACCATGCGGCGGCGTGATGCAGGCTCCCATAATTACTCCGTTTCCGAGTTCCATTTTAGAGCGCAGTCCAATAAATTTGCTCTTGGTCGCGGCTTAAGCGACGGTCTCGCTGCGCGGCGGCAGGGTCATCTTCACCGATCCATCTAAAAGCGGCATGCAATGTCCGTATAGTTTAATCATTTCGCCGTGCAAGATGTCTGCTTTATGATGTTTAATGAAGTCCATTCCGAGCAGTCCGTTGACCCTCAGTGGCACGGCGCTCGGAACGATGTAAAACCAATGCTCTAAATTTAGAGCCGGCGTCTCGAGCGTGATTTTCGCGATTCCTAGAGGAGTAAATTTTTCGCCTGCAACCCCTTGCAGTTCCACTTTGCAGTCTTTCACCATAGTCTCAGGTTTGAGACAGTCTTCTTTAATGATGCTGCATTGGGCTCCGGTGTCTGCCTTGAGGGTGAGTACCCCGGTCACAGCCAGCGATGCAATAATATCGAAGTCACTGGCGGTGGCACTCGACGCCGGCAACGTTACTTGTAGTAGTTGTAGCTTGCTTGCGGGCTTTTGCTGGGCTGTTAGTGTGTTCAGCCTCATCGTTGCCAGCGGGCGGGTGTCCGTACTATTCCGACCGGTACCCGTCGTTACTGTTGTTTTTTTCGCCTTATCCTCTGAGTCCTTTTGACGTTGGGGCTGCTATGTCGTCCGAGCGGGTTCGCTCTGGTTTAGCGACAACCTCTTTCTGCAGTCCTTCCACATGTGGCCCTTCTTCTGGCAGTAGTTATACACGATGTCGACGTTGTGTATGGACTTGTTCTCGGTAGGCGCAGGCAAGCTTACTCTTCCCGATGTCCGGGTGCAGTCTCGAGCCATGTGTCCAGCTTTTCCGCAGGTGAAACAATTTTCTCCCTGTCGGGATGGTGCGCCTAGGGACCTTCTGGGGTAGCTTAGTGCTCCGCCAGCCCCTCCCTTTGGCTGCACCATGTTGGTTATCTCTATAGCCCCTGCCACAGAATCATGCAGAGTTTGGTAATTTCTCGCACGTACCAGCACTTGCACCTGGCCGTGCAGACCGTTTTCGAAGTTGGCCTGTGCGCTTCGTCGGGTGACACTCTCGACAGTGATCCTCTGATCCTCTGTTTTCAACGGTTCGCAGAGTATTTCGGTGATGTCTACCGTGATTCTCTCCATTCTTGCCGCGTAGACGGCGATGTCTTCGTTCTGTCCCTGCCGGAGGGAGCTGAACTCCATTTGCAACGCAGTTAGGGACTTCCGTTGTCCGTACAACGCTTCCAGCTCGCTCCTGAGTTGCGCCATGGTACTGATGGTTTTGTGCTGCAGTTGTCTTGCTGCCGCACCTTCTAATTTGCTCATGACGATCAACTCGAGGAGGGTGTCATGCTCCTCCTCTGCTACCCTGCGGAATATCGTCTCGCAGGACTTTAAGAAGAGCGGCAATGCCTTCGAATCCTTGCCGTCGAACGTTTTTACCATTTTTATGCTGAGACTGAGGCTGAGCATATTTGAGGGCCTCTGCGTCTCCTCGAACCGCGTGCGTCTCGGGGACCGTACGGGGGGCGGACGGTCTTCCATCCCTGCTCCTCCTAGCCGTTGCTGGAGCTCAGCTATTTGTTTCCTTAGGGAGCGGATGAGCTCGTATTCGTCCGCACCTACCTCATTTAACGAATCCGCCAAGTTTCGTCTTGCTGACGGTGTTTCAACCCCCTGGAGTTCGCGATCGAGTTCGCGTTGACTTTGCTCATGCTCGCGCTGCAGCCTTTCGCACTGTCGTCGAGCTCTTACAAAATCACGATGGCTCCGGTCGATCGCCTCTAACTGATCTTGTACTCTTGAAGTCACCGATCGTGCCGTCGTACCGGTAGCTGTCGGGAAACCTACGCGATCTATCGTTTGCAAGCTTCCGAGTTCCCGCTAATCCATGTCCTCGTCTAGGTGTTCAGGCGTTCGTTCGCCAGTAGCTATATTGAACACGTCGTCGCTACCTATACTACTGTTATCGCGAAATGCCGTGCCCCTGAGTGGGTTTACGCCGAACTCAGCGTCCAGTCGGCCTGCGACGGCCTCTTGCCTGTCGGTGGGGATTCGACCCGACGGCGAGAGCCCTGTTAACGCCCTGCGCGTTTCGTATACGATTTCCTCTACAGCGGCAGCTGATCTAGCTGCGGAGTCTACCCCTTTGCCGGGTATCGTATTTCCTAATGAATTGACTCTACGTTTCGGTATCGCTCCCCTAAACATCGGCATGTTGCTAATTTCGCGGCGAACAAAACTCTATGATATTCCTACAAAATTTCGACAGAAATATCAAATATCTGTCTTAACTGGCTTTGGTTTATCGGCTATATGTATAAGTATAATGTAACCGCCACTTACAGAAAGATGATCTGGTAGACGGTCCTTTCCATGGTGATGTTCTAAGGTGTTGCCAACTTGATGTCCTGCAGCTCCTTTCTGTTGACGGTCCTTGACGCCTTCCTTGACGCTGTTGACCCGTTTCTTCACTGGTTCCTGGGTTCGTCCTTAGTGCGTCGCCAATGGCTGCGCGACGGCTTCTTCTCAAGTAGCTGTTTCGCGTACTCGGTTGCACACTTTGTGCGGTTTTTCCGCGACTTGACGTAACACCGTCAATCGGGATTTTAAACGGTTGACCGATATGTCACACCGCACCGACGTAGACTTCACGTCTTCGCGTTAGCTTATTCGGGTTTTCACGAACTACACTGGCGTCCTTTGCACGAGTCGTAGTCGTCACGTCAGAGTATTCTTAACTTTGTCCAAAACACTTTTGTCCTAATAAATCGCGAATCACTTAACTTCGGCAGATCCCACCGCTGCCACCAAATGTTATGCCGGTACCGCGTAATTGGATTATTCGGTATTCGGTATTAAAACGTTTCGCAATTTCTAACACTACTTTTGTTTTCGGCTACGATGCGCGAGAGTTCGGTTGCGGTGTAAAATCGCGTCAAGTTTAAATTTTGTTCCGAGTGATATCTACCGTGATCGTGTTAAGAGGCAGCTTGCTCGAAACTAGTTCGTGCACTGGGCTGGAGGGAGCGAGAGGATTCGTGGATGTGTAGATTTGCAATCAATATTAGGTTGTTATTAGTAATTTTCATTGTTTTTGTTGGTTAGACCTTAGTTTGGGTTTTTGTTGCGTCGCATTTGTCCGTGACAGACATGCGGTTTTGTTAACCCTTTCATCATTGGTCTTTTTTTTTACTGTTTGGGTAATTCTTTTCTTTATTTTTACTGGACGGAAGGCCCGTGATTGCTGGAGAAGCTTCTGCTCGATGGTTAGTTCAGCTAAGGTAGGGAGGATGATTTGTGGAACGATCTAGTCGCTCTTATGAACTCACGCTCGCTTTACATTAATTACTTAACGTCTACCTATGAGGAATCGCTTCCAGTTCTTTTTCTTATCGGTTTCGACTCTATATTCGCAAAGTGATTAGATATCATCTTTACGGAGCTCAACACTCAATTTATCAAGTTTCAGGGGAATCGCGGCTGCTTAGTACGCGATTTTTCTAATCCTACGTATGTGGAATTTATGAAATTCCAGTTCAAATCAGGTTTTGATTTTATAATTCGCAAAGTGATTAGATATCATCTTTACGGAGCTCAACACTCAATTTGTATATTTCGGGTTCGTTAAATCTGGTATAATTTTGATGTTAGATATCGATCTCTATTAGGATATGGATGGCAGAATCCTGTTGGCCATTTGCGTTTTGCGTGTCTCTATTTTAGATGTTGAAGGGGTGGCCTAGTCGCTGGGCTTGGTCCTCATACGGGGCGTTCCTTCGTACTTTCATTAGATGTACCGGTTCGCCTTATTTTAATCATTGGACGTTAGCTGGTGTTATGCTATTTCGAATGTTATTGTTTCGGACTGCCCGTTTGCGGACTTGCCTCTTGAGGCTCCGCCCTGCCGATGGTCGCGCAAAGAGTTTATAGTAGGGACGCGAGTGTCGTGTGGTGAGGTGGTGTGGACGATTTTATTCGTAATTAATTAAGCACCTTCTCGCGCCATTAAGAGGTGTACGATTGGGTTCCTGATTAATTGAGACCAGCCGAGGTATCCGCAAGATGCAGGTGGTAGCTGGTGCTGGCTCTAACGTGGTCCCACCCACGCAGGTACACCCTACGAGTCTAATGCGCGGTGCACTCAGTCGGGATGCCACTCCCTTGACCTTGTGTCACTCGTGCTGCTTCACACTCCAAGAGACGGATAGCCGCGACGCCGTGCGTGGGGACCCGTTAGTGGAGTGTGCCCTGACGCTGTGAGTAGGGGCGGCCAAGCGCAGTGCAGGGGAGCCTTACTCCTCACAGAGTATCCTAATGAGTTCGTTTACTCAACCGACGGCCAAGCGCAATGCAGGGGAATCGGTTGAGAAAAAGAACACTCGTTCTAACATGGTGTTTCCCAAACTGTTAGTATATTGTTCTTTATCGTTTCGTTCAGTCAAACGACGGCCAAGCGCAATGCAGGGGAATCGATTTGATTGAAAGAACACGTCTTTGTTACATGGAGAGTCTACGTGTAATTTTATGTACTAGGTGTGCTGTCGAGCAGCACTTCGTCTTGACTTATTAGATTTGACAAGAGCCCCGAGGCTTATCCTGTCGCGGTTTATATAGGTTGGCGGATGGACCCCGGGAGGGTGTTTTGAGGTAGGTCACGTGATGTTTGTCGCACTTCAATCACTAGGTGAGAGAGGTGCGGGGTGACGTGTAGGAGTACCGTTATTTCTCGAATTTCTATTATTAGCCGATCTTTGTCCCTCTAGGGTTTCAAGCGAGGTTTCTGCGAGGTTGAAATTCGTTGGACAATGTTATTCTCTTACTTGTTGTAGGTTCAAACTTTTTATCTATTTTTTCTCCGGTTTGATTATGGTTTTTCCCGATTCAGGCCCCTATGGGACTTTCTCGGTTTTGTAGGCTGCTGTCCTGCTGTTTCGTTGATGACTAATTGCCCAGGATAATTAATTGTGGTTAATTATCTCTTCCTTGGTGTGTTTTGGACCAATTTCTTGTGGATTTATATGTTTTTTGTTATTTTCTGGTGTTCTCCTACGTGAGGATCGTTTTTCTTTATGTTTTTTGTTTGGTTTTTAGTCGATATGAGTTTGTTTTATGTGTTTTATTAATATTAATGTTTAATTCATGAGTGGGGGTACGTAGCGACGTTTCATGAGGAGTTACCTTGTTGATCTTTTTCTATGTGTCGTGGTATCTCGTTAGTTCCATGAATTCTTTCCTACGTTTGCCGGGCCGTGGCGTTTTCGATGTTCTCGCCTTTTGGATAGAGTGGCCTATTTGGGGTTTGTGCCGTATGTTTAAGGCTTGGTCTGGTGATTGTGTAGGGCGGGGGCTACTACGCTTGTCGAGTAGGCCGGTGTGTTCTTGTTGTGACGCCTACTGTTATGTTTACATCGTGATCTTTGGCTAGGCAGGCCTCTTATTTACGCCATTACTTTTAGGGTGTGTACTTGTAATTCTGCGTGTGTACCTACTAGTCCTTTCTATTCTCCTCGTCCGGTCGATACTTCTTTCGATCCGGTCTGGAGTGTTTTGTCTACCCAGAACTATTTAGTGTGCTTTGTCTTATTTTGGTATATTTTATATGTTATTTCAGTTTGTGTAGGTTGGTTTGTTGGACGTGGTAAAGGTTGTGAGTCATAGTAGCGGATCGCTTTAATGCGTTCCGTTACAGTATAATATTAAAAAGTTATTATTTTTGGGATCGTTTGCCGATAAGGAGATGAATCTCGAGTAAAAGATGAAAAGGCGAATTTATATAAAAGGAAGTATTTATTATAGGCAACGGTAAGTTTCCGTTGTCTATTTAATTGTCAAAGTAAGAAGTACAATAATATGTTGTTTCGAGAATTTCACGAGGAACCAACCGTTCTCTGTTGAGTCTAAATTAATTCTGATTCTAGTAAAGCAGTTAGCAACTGCGTTTGCTAAAATCCCTTAGTTGGCAGCTTTAGCTTTAGCCAATCGTAGATCGCCTTGCGAGTCGCCTCATGCTGCGTCAGCGTCTACTTCGCGTCCTGTCCTGTATGACAGCTATCTTTCAGAATTCCATTTCTAGCTGTGTCCGCTAAGGAATATTCCCGAGAATACGTGTAGAGGAATATTCCGCCACACAACACTCGCATGCGATTTTAATTGTAATCTTCTAAGCAATAGTGTTTCAGAATGATCGAGCATTCTGTCATTCTGTAAATAATTAGTACCGCCTTAGGCTATGTATCTGAGGTGAGGAATCTGGGATGTCGTGATGAGGTCAAATCTCTACTGGAAGGGTCATATTGCGTCCAACTCCGAAAAAGTACACCATACACTTAACGGACTAAAATATCACAGAAATTTGTTCTCACTTGAGCTGAAGTGCAAACTGGTAACTACTTTCCTATTTCCTATACTGGATTATTGCTCCCTGGTTTATCTCAATTTGTCTGATGAGATGGACACTGAATTGCAACGACTTTCAAATCATTACGTCGGTCAAAATTTGCAGACAATACTTCCTGCGAAATTTAATGTATCCATTGCTTATGATTCAACCGATATTTTTGATTATTATTGTTCAATTTTAAGATTTATTTTAAATCATTTCGTAGTTTCTTTTCGATTCTTAGTATAAGTAAGGTCTAGTTACACATATAAGCTATTGCTGAGTGTGCAGGGTACGCCACCCGGTACTACATACCAACAGAGATAGATAGAATAGGCGAGGCAGCGGTCCAAATGAATAGAATGCGATAATCGTTTTTGTTAAAATCTAGTATTTCAAAAAGGTATGAGGCAGCTTATCAAAGGCTAAAGTCGGTATTTTTTCATAAAGACAAAACGGTTCGTCAAAGTCTAAAGACTAGATGCGACGATTTTTATAAAGCCGAGCAAATCGAAACTGGATAGCAGGAATGCGAAAACATAAAATAAATATGCAAGTCATGCACGCGCGAACACAGGGGAGCTCGGGATAGTCTTCTTGAATCCGTCACCTATGCCAAAGCACTGCCAAAATATTGAAGTTGAATTATTGAGAATTCTACGACAAGTCATACATTTTATGAATTATTCTAGGCTTGCGATAACGAGAAATCTTTAATAGTATTTAGAATTTTAAGAGCGATTAGAGATTTTACGATCTATTGGAAGTGTTGCGGATATTAGAAGTTTCGTAAACCACCTGAAACTTTGTAAAAAATATACATTTGACGAATTATTACAAATAAATCTCGAAACGCACCACAAGCGACTCGTCTGCCGTAACCCCGGGCCGCGCAGTCGACAAACGAAACCACTACATCGAGAGCTCAACCGCGTTCCCTGTGAACAAGGATGAGGAGTGTTGTGTGCTGCGGTAGACGAATCGATGCGCTCAGATAAATTGATTGCAATGGAAAAGTTGATCCCACGAATATCGTATAGGTAGGGCGCGAAGGAGAAGGATATTTAGGAAAGAGATTTGCATTGTGCATGCTCTGGATCATGGAAAAGCCAAGAAAACGGCAATTTAAGTAATTTGGCGGCGTGGCCCAGCTCCGTTTAGGGTATCCGCGGTCGAGGGGAGACTGCCGAAACAGCAGGTAAGCGACCGACAGCAAGCCTCAACGGTCGATATCGATCACGCGGTAGGAGAGGGAAGTAAGCGCGTCAGTGAACGAAGATCTCCACGCTTCGTGCACAATTATAAAGACGTGCGAAAGCCCGCAATATAATTTGTCAAACGATTTATAAATATTTTAAAATAACTGTCAATGCTAGATGTACCTCAATCAACGAACTACCACGTTTATATGAATCAATCCTACTTTCAATACTTATTGAAGCCTAAATTAATTTCCTCACTGTGCGATTCCAAATTCTAGACCTCTAGTTATGTCAAATTAATTCTAACGTGTTAATACCCTTACAAGCGCTTATCACCGATGCTAATACTGTCAATCCTACTTATGCGCTTTAGGAATATACGGCGCTTAATTACAACATAAAACATATACTGTGATGATTAAATATATACACTAATAAATTACCATGAATTCTAATGACTGGAAGTCTGTTCCATTTTTGAGGCAGCACCGTGGGAATGTTCCATTAAAGCCGGTACTTTGTGCAGTTGCTGAAAAGATTAAGGTTTAATTACATTAACAGCTATGAAAATATTTTTATATATTAAGATTCTACTAATCATATGCTAATTAAGACTATTAAGACTATTAGGACGAAGGAAAGAAACGCGAGCATAGGCAAACAAAGTTCAATAGATCCATGAAAATGAAAAGACTTGCAGCGGCGTGGCATGTCTAACAGAGTACCGTAACGTGGTACTCAGACACCACCGTAATCGCAGCCACTACAAATGTTCAAGACAATTCGAAAAATAGAAGTACTATACAGAAAACCATGAATAAAAGACCGCCGCTATATAGTCAAAACAATGAGAAAACACGTGTAAAACAACAAAACAACAGGGGACAAGCCAACAAACCACGATATAATATCAAATCAAACGTCATTTTTGCTAATAGAAAATGCAAAAAGGGGAAAACTGGCGAAAATAGATAATATAATAAAGATTAAAATCATAAAATGCCAAGATAAAAATGCAAATAGACAATGAAAACAGCGAAATAAATAATGAATCTGGCTCGCATAGAAGAACAGCATATACAATACAATTAAAGCCTAGAAATAACCTCGTTTCAAACCACAAAATGTGCAAAGCATACAAATTCGAAATCATGCAATGCTCGGAAACAACACTCCGCCAATAAATTAAATCCAGACAAATATCACGTGACTTTCACCAAAGTACCTCAAGGTACACTTCGAAAAGTACATAAAACGCGACGCGATGCGCCTCGTCGCTGTTGATCGAAACCAAAATTCATAAAAGAACGAAGTGCTGTTTCACAGCATACCCATCATAAATTGAAAAATTCAATTTTGTTGTTATATATAGTGTTCATTTGACATCTCTTGTTCTCACACATTGCCTGGTGGCCAACAGTTTAAACAAACGAACTAATAGGAGCACCCCTCAAAAAGTACCCTTCAATAGTCCCAGCTTGCTGGACTCCGCACGTATCGTACGGTTGCGTGTGCCTACAACGATCTTCTATCGTGTATGGACTAGAGAACGACAGACCCTTGTATACTCTGATACCCCGGTATAATTCCGGTGGAAAGACCTGATTGACCATCCCTCAAAAGTGTAAGATATGAAAGCCACCGAATCAGGACGCATGTCTTCGATACATTGGGAACGCCGTATGGTATTGTTAATAGAGCGCTTGTAGCGCAAGCAAGGAAAAATATAACAGCGTATAGTTCAAAAAAAGAAATTAATTACAACATGACAGAGACAGTTGAGTAGGCCTACCGACCGACGTGACTAACGCGATGACAATAAAAGCGCGCGTAGCATATGCCTAGAGTACGTGCAAATTAAGTTCTCCAATAAAATCGCCAGAGAACTACTTAAAAATAAAATTACATTCCAAGGCACCTGAAAGAACTAAATGAGTAAAACAAACAGGTCTCCGATGCTTATACAAGTGTCTCGAGACAAATTGCGTTGAGGAAAATAGGCGGCGCACCAATTAAGAAAATCGAGTAGAATTGGGTGTTAAGCTCCATGTAGCAACATCGGATTGCACATGAATTTACAATGATTTAAATAACGAAATTTCTGAGGCAACTTCTGTTTACGTAGGTGTAAGACTTGTACAGAAAAATGACAAATGAGCGATTGATAAGTTAAATAATTCAAATTAAACGTCAAGATCTATGCGGCGACATGCATTTAGAATCATCGAATAGACGAATTTATCAGGCAACGTAGTTGTAAGACTCGTGAGGGAAACGTAAAATTGCGCAATTATAAAATAAAACCAGTCAAATTCAGTGTTGACCTCCATGTAGGGACGTCAGATCGCACATGAATTTGAAACCACTTGATCGAGAAGCGAGATCGAAAAAACCTTGTTAACATTAAAAAACCGTAAATGACGAAAAAAAACCCGCAATCAACTCGAACCATTATCATATATTTTTATTTTTCGTGGGAATTCGGGCTCGATCACAGGACTAATTAATTGAGACTTCTTAGTGGTTTACAGTAGGGCTTTTCCAAGAAAAACAATTTCGTAAAAACGTCACTTTTAATTACGGTCACTCGAATTTTACATAATGTCCATCTAATTCCGTAATTTCCGCAATTATTTCGACGATTATAATTTATTTTATGTTTACCTCTCTCGGTACTCTCGTAGGCTTATTATTGTTCTTGCACCGTCGTGTTGTTGTACCCTCGGTGCACAGATATTTCACACTCGTTGCTATTACGCTTCGCATTCGCTCTTTCGATAGAGTGTATCAACTCTACTTACAATTCTTTATCTTTCACACTTATTTTACTTATTATATCGGGCAATGTTTATGACGCACGCTGTTATTTCTATTTTCCTATACGTTTCCTTTTATAGTATTGATTAAACTTATGCACTTGTTTCTACCTTTATCTATTTTCTAACGTTTCCTAATTCTATATTCTACTCGGTATCGAAAACTCGGGGATTCCGTCGATTTTATTTATCATTATTTCTTCTTATTCGAGCATGACTTCTTGGTATCCGCGGGCTCGAGCTTCGGTTACACACACACACCTTGGCTTCGACTCGTTTCCCGCACCTACACCGCCACACGCACACGTTCACTACTTGTACAGAGTGTATAAACTTTGTGTACAATTCTTTCTCACTTATACCCGTTTAACTTTCTCTCTGTCGCTCTTCCACTCATATGCTCGTATAATTTTCGTCTCTACAGCTGGTTTAAAGACCACACGGTTTAATGTTATTTTCCTTTCCACGACTCTCCTAATTTTATGCATTAATCCTGTTCTCTTATAAATTACTCACTTAACTGTATTCATTAATACTATTCACACAGATCTACTCGCACCCTCACTTAATCTATCCCTATTTTAATTTTAACTGATTCGTTATTCCGTTCTCTATGTTAACAGGAAGTGATTTCAAATCTCTACAAAACCGTTTCTCGTCAATTCTTATTTCGTTTAGTTTTTCCACTTATCTTTTTATGTTCCTGCTATACTAGCTTCGAGGATAAGAGAGCTTCCTCTCCCCGCGCAGGCTCTTTTATAGGCTTCCCCTCACCTCATTCCCCTCTGCCTACTCTTCATCGTAATTTTCAAACCTAACGCATCTTTTCGGCTTTTTCGATCTGCCGTTGCCGCGCTCACCGCCTTCCCCTCGCCTCCCAGCAAAATCAGTTGGTCGCTGCCCTGCTGTTTATGTCAGCGAGGGAATTCCGATGGCGTGACGTAGCATGTTTTTCACGCGAGTTCGATGGCCTATTGCCCGCGAACCTCGGTACTCTTGTACCGAGTCTGTCGCTCAGGACTTCTTATGCCTCGAAATCTATACCGGCTCTTATAACAACGTGGACTCGAGAGTATAACTCTATTATCTCGCACCGATCATTATCGCTGCATCTACTCCTATGCTCATGCTTGTAACTATGTTACATTACATACGAACTGACTACGGATAGACGGTACATCATATCACCAATCGAGAGAATAGAGTACCACCCGACCTACAAATTTACCCTTTAATTCGTTACGTTATAAAAAGTTACCCTTAAATTCGAAATGCCTCCATTTTTCCACGTAACGAGGACCAATGATGAAGAGGGTAAACGCTCGTCTAACACAGGCAAACATGGTAACAAAATCTTAACATAAGGTCTCTCCTTGAACAAAGAAAAATATTAAATAAATATTCCAGGAAAAACAAAATCCAGCCCAGTGCCCGAACTCTATTTTAAATAAACCCAAGTGTAACCCACATCACGTAGGAAAAATGAATTATTTTATTAACATAGCGAATATCCAATTATTTTATTAAATAATATTGCGCACCGATATAAAATCGTCACGATAATGAATAAAATAATAAGAACGAGAAATCGCGAAATGTTTCGATATATTATTATTATTATTGTATACACATAACGAGAGTAATATAGTATACAGGGTGGCCGATTTATTTGAAGACATAAAAATATTTCGAAAACTACGCATCGGATCAAAAAAAGTTCTCAATAAAATTTGTTTGGTATCATTGGATGACCCCCTTCCAGGCAAACAAATTTTATTGAGAACTTTTTTTGATCCGATGCGTAGTTTTCGAAATATTTCAATGTCTTCAGATAAATCGGCCACCCTGGATATACGAGTAGTAAAGGGTGGTTAAATTTTAAGGGCCGATGTTGAATGTGAACCACACCTAAACGTCAAGTTTTTTTCTGCATTTCATTTGACATTTCTCAATTTCAGACTAACTCAATTTGAAGCATGGAAAGATACACAATCGAGCAACGCGTTAAAGTTATTCAGGCTTATTATGAAAATGGGCGTTCAAATCAAAATGCATATCGTGCACTTCGTGATTTTTTCGGTCAATTTAATCGTCCAAATGTGCGTACAATCGGAGAAATTGTGCAAAAATTTGAGCAAACCGGGTCTGTAGGAGATATTAAAACACCAGTGCATGCTCGTACAGCTCGTACTGCAGAAAATATTGCTGCTGTTCGCGATAGTGTGGCTGAAGAGCCGTCCACCTGAACTCGTCGTCGTGCCCAACAATTGCACCTCTCATGCTCGTCGTTGATGAACATTATGCATAAAGACTTGCATTTACACGCTTATAAGGTGCAATTGACTCAAGAACTAAAGCCTCTTTACCATTCCAAACGTCGTCAATGGTCAGAATGGTGGCAAGAAATGGCAACAGTGGATGATCAATTTTCGAAGAAAATCATCTTCAGTGATGAGGCACATTTTCACCTCAGTGGATTCGTCAATAAGCAGAATTGCCGCATTTGGGCGAATCATAATCCAAGAGTGATTGTCGAAAAACCAATGCACCCACAAAGAGTGACTGTTTGGTGCGGTTTATGGGCTGGCGGCATCATCGGGCCGTATTTTTTCCAAAATGAGGCCGGTCAGGCAGTTACTGTGATTGGTGTTCGCTATCGTGAGATGATAACGAACTTTTTATGGCCCGAATTGGAAGATATGGATGTGGGCGATATGTGGTTTCAACAGGACGGTGCCACTTGCCACACAGCTAACGAAACAATGGCTCTTTTGCGCGACAAATTCAATGGCCGTGTTATCTCACGTGGTGGCGATGTCAATTGGCCGCCAAGATCATGTGATTTGACACCGTTGGACTTCTTTCTTTGGATTGGACTTCAACAATTCAAGAGCTAAAGGACGAGATGATTCGGCACATTAACGGCATAGAACATCAATTATGCCTAAGCGTCATCGAAAATTTGGACCATCGGATGGAGGTGTGCCGCCGAGGTCGCGGTGGCCATTTGGCCGATATTTTGTTCCATACATAATTGAACCATACCATATTATCATAATAAAAAGAATTGACATTAATTTCCTAAATAATTTGTGTTTTATTCAAAATCAACATCGGCCCTTAAAATTTAACCACCCTTTATAAAGGAAAATAGTATTGAAACATTTCGCGATTTCTACACACTTTTAAGCTTAGGTTGTTGAACGCGTCTTATCATGAGGTGGCGTTAAATCGCGTAGTTTTTACTTTTGTTTCGAGCGGTTTCCTTCGAGATCGTGTGGAAGAGGGAGTTAGCTTGAAACCGGTTCGTGCTCTGGGCTGGATGGAGTGAGGAATGTCTGTGTTTTTAGGAATATGTGATCAATTTATTTGGTTATTGTTTTTTATTGTTGTTGTTTGTGAGACCTCAGTTTAGGTTTTTATCGTATCGCATTAGTCCTCGTGAGACCGGCGATTTTGTTACCCTCTCATCATTGGTCCTTTGACTGATTGGGTAATCTTTCTTTTGTTTATGGTGCTGAGGGCACGGAATTTATTTGATACTTTGATTGTTGGTTAGTTCAGACAGGGCAGGAGGGATGTTGGTGGGATGATCTTGTTGGTTGTACAATCCTCACGTTTGCTTACAGAATTTTTCCTACAGGCTACGCATGTGGAATTGCTTCCTCTAGGTGTGTCTGGGTTTTTGACTCTATAATAAATGGAATAGTTTCCAGTCTCGATTCGGGTTTTGATTCTACCATTCGTGAAGTGATTAGAGATCACTTGCACGGAGCTTAACACTCAATTTATTTTTCTAAATGGGTTGTCGCGTTCGCTTAAACGCATTATTCTAAAACTACGTAAATGGAATGATTTCCAGTCTCAATTCGGGTTCGATTCTACCATTCGTGAAGTGATTAGACACCACTTGCACGGAGCTTAACACTCAATTTGTTTTCCTATCTGGGTTGACGCGTTTGCTTAAACGCATTGTTCTAAAACTACGTAAATGGAATTATTTCCAGTCTCAATTCGGGTTCGATTCTACCATTCGTGAAGTGATTGGATATCACTTGCACGAAGCTTTACACTCAATTTATCTAAAGAATTTGTATTTTTTAATTTTGAAGTTCTAGGATATGATTGATTGAATCAGAGCTTCGCGTGTCTCTATGTGAGGCGTATGGTGTGTGTGGCCTATCTTTATTTGTTGCCGGCTTAGTCCTCATATGGGGCGTTCCTTGGTACCTTCGTTAGAAGTACTGGTCGGCCTTGTTTTTAATTATTGGACATCTAGCTAGTTGTCGTGCTAGAGGGTGTTATTGTTTGGTAGACGCCCGTACGCGTGATCCGCCGTGCAAGGCTACGCCTTCCTGATGGTTACGCAGTGAGTGTATAGTAGGGACTCGAGTGTGGTGCGAGGGGGGAAGGAGTGTGAATCTAACTATCTATCTCTACTCGTCTTTGTTATTGTTTTGGGTCCCTCTCTATAGCTCGCTGTTCGCAACCGATACCGGGTTCGCAGCTTGACCAACTAGCTCTTCCTATACCCCGGATACTGGAGCCTTTAGTTGCTCTCAATTAAGCCACCTTATTGCGCCTTAGGGGCTTTACAATTAGGTTTTTTAATTGATGGAATTGGCCTGGGTATTCGTTCGTCACAGGAGGTAGTTGGTGCTGGCCCTGTCGTGGTGCCCCCCACGCAGGTACACCCTACGAATCGGTGGCGCGTGGTGCAACAAGCCGGGATGCCACTCCCTAAACCTGGAGACACACGTGCTTCTCCACTCTGCAGAAGACGAGTAGCCACGGCGCTACGCGTGGGGACACGTTAATGCAGAGTGCCCTAACGCTGCGATTGGGGGCGGCCAAGGCGCAATGCAGGGGAGCCCTTTCCTCGCAGTGTATCCTATATAATTCGTTCACTCAACCGACGGCCAGGACGCGATGCCAGGGAATCGATTGAGGGAATGAATACTTTTTCTGACAAGATTTTTTCCCAAACTGTTAGTCTTTATCGAGATAGCTGCGTTCGGTCAAACGATGGCCAAGGCGCGATGCAGGGGAATCGTTTGATCGAAAGCCTGCTTTAAGTGTTACATTCTGAGTTTAAAATGAATTTATTGTGGCTGTCGGGCAGCGCTTCGTCTTGAAGAACAGATTTTCAACAAGAGCCGCGAGGCTTGTCCGGTCGTGGTTTATATAGTTTAGTGGATGGGCCCCGAGGGGGTGTTTTTTGGTATGTCATGTGATGTTTGTCGCCCTTCAATCACTAGGTGAAGGAGGTGCGGGGTGGTGTATTGGTATACCGTTATTTCTATATTTAGCCGGGTTTTGTCTTCTCTGGGTTTGAACCGCGGTTCTATCGAGGTTGAATTTGTTGGCCTGTGTTAAATTGCTACCCGCAGGAGGTTTTCCTGAGAGCTTTTTATTGTTTAATGCATGTTTTAACTACTTATTTTTATGTGTAGTTTTGCTGATGCTTCGTGTGTATTTCCTGGTTTACGTTCTGATTTGGTTTGCGCTAGATTTGTTTAATAATTGTGAGTTTGGTGTTTTACCAGGTGTTTTCTAGCTGTCTTTTCCTGGTTTTTGTGTTATTTTGTTATAGAGTATTCTATTCGGTTAGGGCTTGCCCTAGTATTGATTTGTCAATTGTTTGTTGTACTGTTTAGGTTCGTTTTGTTCCTTTATTTTGTAATTAATGTTTGATCATTGAGTGGGGGCATGTGGTGAGGTTTCATGTGAAATCCCCTTATCGTTTTACTCTTGAAAGTTTGTGGAATCTCTAGAGTTCCACAAATTCTTTTATAATCTCGCCGTATCGTGGCGTTCTCTGCGCATCGTGTAGGTGTGGTGTGGTTGGCTTGAACGGGTGAAGCGGGCTATGTCTTCCTAGCTGTGTAAGGCGTTTGTTGTTATGTGTCGTTCCGCCTGCTTCCTACTGGGCGGGGTGTACTACGCTTGAGCTTGGGTTTGTAGCGTGCTGATCGGGCCGGCCCCCCTTCTTCTTGTGCGAGCTTCTTGCGAGCTCTGTTTGTTTTGATAATAAATTTTGTGTCTAGGTGGGGTTTGTATAGGACGCCATGCTGATTTAGGGTGGGTACTTTCGCTTGGCGGTGTGTACCTATTCTCATGTTATGTTGTCCTAGTCCCACTGGCGTTCTTTTCGTCTTGCGTAGGCTAGATGTGTGGGTGGTGATTATGGTTTTATTATGGTAGCGGAACGCCGTGATGGCGTTCCGTTACAGTATATATGGTATGTTATATATAAAACACGAAATACGTCTGTCTGTCCGTACCACAAAAAAGGTTGAACGGTGAATCCTAGTGTGATGACATTATACAGTTTATTTATCTTAGGAAAATATGATGAATTTCACTATTTTCAGCTTCATATGTCGTTCTGTTGCCGATTTATTTCATAAAGACCGATTAACACGTTACACGTTAGGTATGTTGTAATTTTTTCACGTACTAACCCTTTGAGGCACGAATTTTTTTGTGCTACCAATTTTGCTAACGTCACACAAATAAAGGGACTTTGGCGTCGTTGATAACGAATCCGATATCCGAAAAAAAAATTCTTATTATTTTTTAACAATTTTTATAATGGCTGAATAATTCAATACTTTTTTGCGAATCGCTAAATACTGAATTTAATTAGAAAAAAATGTATTTCTATAAATAATATATGAATAAAACATCTTTAACAGGCATGTATTAGTCGCTAGGTTCCATCTCTCTTGCCCTCACCCAACTGCGATCTTCAATTTCTGTCAAGTACTATCAATGTAGAACAATCAACAGCGCTCACAACATTTTTCTACGACATACCGCGTACTGCGAGTAGTTTGACTTAAGTGTATTATGCCAAAAAGGAAGAGTTCTCTTTTCAATCGATTCGATTTCGATTAGAAGAGATTCTTTCTGATCGAAAGAATTTATTAGCCTGATTAGAAAGTGCAATAGCAGTTCTCAAATGACATTGTTCGCAACATCTGTGTCTTTAACTAGATCGTCTGAATTTACGTCAACTTTTAACATTCAGGGACGACTTTATCATAAGGTTGGATCTTTCATGCCACGGACAAATGATGGAAATACATTTTAAGAAATTCAGTAAATTCTAACAACTAATTTTTTACAAATTTAGTTCCTTCATTTTCATAAGGATTGAATTTTCACAAATTTAGTTCCTTGTCGACAAATAAATTAGGACGCAACGTCAGTATTCTGTCATCCCGGGAACCAACAAAAACTTGATTGCGTCATTGCAAAAGATACTGCAAAAAACTCGACAACAATTAAACTCATGATCTTAAGATCGTCATGAAGGCAGTCAAGAAGCCAGCTCAAGGTCATGCACGGATATTTAACGCACCGCTCACCAATGAAGACGATTTGTACGACGAATAATACGATTTCGGAAGGCACCAAAAAATTGGAAAATCGTTGGAAAAAGTGTATCGAGCTAAAAGGATATTATGTTCAGAAATAAAAAGATTTTTGTCCAAAAAAACGCGATTTTCTTTACCAAGCCGACTATTTATTGATCAACCCTCGTATATGCTCAAGATGCCCTTTCCTACATAAGTTATCGAAGCAAGCCATCGCTATTCATCACATTCACATTCAATGCGAATTGTAAAGAGATGAATAACAATTTAATACACAGATAATCAATTACAGATCAACATAATTTGGTTACGCGCATCTTTCGCCAGAAATTGATGAAACTGATGAATGTTATTATCATTGGTCGAGTTTTTGGTTCCACGGAATGTTGGTTGTGCTCATTGTCATTTAAATGGCAGAAACGAGGATTACCACGTGCACGTACATGATACGACTGACAAACACCCGAGGGACAAACCAAATCGATGCCATCATCCCAACTGAAATTCCGGTTCCTTGCATTGACAAGAAACTCTATGACATTGTTATTAAAAACATGGTGACCTTTGCCAAAACATGGTGACCATGCAGACCTTTAAATTGGCAATCAGCGTGCATGAATAACAAATTATGCAGTAAAATGTTCCCTCGCGAATTTTAAAAAAATACGCAAATGGCAACTGCTAGTTATCCGTTATACCGACGTAGAAAGCCAGAGGATAGTGGATAAATAGCAAACATACGGATGAAATCGGTTGATAAGAAATAATTATCGATGGATTGTTCCATACAGTCCTTTGCTTTTACGAATGTATGTACAAGTATGTAACTCCGTAAATTCGATTAAATACATCCTCAAGTATGTCCATAAAGTATCAGATCAAGGATTCTTTACGACGGCAAATGATAATAGTAGTGATTAAATTTCTGAGTATCAAGCAGAGAGGTATATTTCAAGTAATGAAGCAGCGTAGCACATCTTTGAATTCCCGATTCACGAAAGGTATCCGTAAATCATACATCTTGACATGCATCTAGAGAATGGTTAAAGAGCTTATTTTTATCAAAATTATTTGACAAATATTCTGACAAGCCAACCAAAAACGACATTGATCGGATTTTTTGAGCTGCGCAAAAACATTGCTGTATTGCCAATTCTTAATTGTTTTCATATGGGACAAATAAAAAAAAAATCAGTCGTCGCAAGCAAGGTATAGTTGTTAAAGAACATGTCGGCATTTGATCCAGTGACGATTTCGACTGCGTCCACACAGTCCACCTAAGGAACTTTGAATGCTACATCTTGAGAATCTTGCTTCATAAAGTCAGCGGCCCAATATGTTTCAAAGATCTTCAAACAGTCAATGGAGCAGAATACGGTACATATGATGCAATTTGCTCGGCATTAAGATCACTTGAGAACGACAATCAATGGAACGAAACTGTTGACGATAATTTTGTCATTCTGCGAAGCATGAAATCCTGAAGCACTTCGGGAGAATTATAAAGATTGCATGTCAGAAATTGATTGATTGCATGTTGTTTTATAGATGGTGCCGGGGTATTACGTGACCCAATCTTGTTTATTCCGTGTAAGAAATTTACTTGATTTGCTGTTTTTTAACTATATATGTCGTTTCTTTATAAAAATTCAAGTTCTTGTCCAGAATTATTCCCAGATATTTTATGTCTTTTACTTCATCTATTTTTGTCCCTACTATTTCAATATCACATGAGTTAATAATATTTCCTTTTCGCATATATTAGCATGAATTTTGTTCTAACTGTATTAAGTTTGAAGGAGTTTCCGTTTATCCATCTAACTAATCTGTCTAGATCGTAATTCAGCTTTCTTTCAACTTCTTGTGTACATTTTTCGCTTATAACTGTATCGTCCGCAAATTAAAAATGTTTTGTATACCATTATTGTACATTATGAAAAATATGGAGCAAAAGGGACTTAGGAGCGACCCTAGGAGAAAGAGAGAGAGAGAGAGAGAGAGAGACAGAGAAAAAGCGAGAGATTGTTTGATTGACTGATTTCTTATTATGCCATAGATAGCCTTAGGCGAAAGATACAAGTGTATACATTGAAAGAATAAAAAAACTGACAACAACAACAACAACAACAACAACAACAATAATCCCGTATCGGTTTGCTGGGACCCGCTTCGGGCGCCTCCCCAGGCGGTGGATGGGCCTTCCAGATATGGATCGTACCGACATGTTCAGAGTGGACCAAAACCAAGCGACACACACACACACATACACTGGCCACGAACACTTACACAAATACGCCTGAGTGACATACCGGTGATGCAAATGATCAGGGTTCCCACAGAAAGCAAATGCTCGGGGTCCCCTATAAACGGGATCCACCGATATGCGGATAGCCGGGATCCCTATAAACGGGCTTTCCCAGAAGCAGGTGTATTAATTGAGACGTGGTACTAACACGGGCACTCACCTTCACGCACAACAGACACAGGGAGACAGCGCTGGGATCCCCCTCGTCATTGTCTATAGGGGGTTGCCTCAGCGCGGAGCGCTAAGAGGGTATCCCGGGTAAATCAGACCTGATACTCCTGGGCCGCTGGATAGTACAGGAGCCCGCGTCCACTTAGCCAGGTGGACCTGGCTGCCCTATCAACCAGCGAAAAATCCCCATGCTGTTGTAGTGCCGGGAGGTGGCCGGATCGGGCCATACAGCAGTGGCGGGCCGGCCTCAGTGAGGCCACTGGTGCCCCCCGCTAGTGCAATCGGCTGCGGAGACAACGCGGCGGGAAGGGGTCCAGCGTCTTTACCAAGATACACTTCCACACACACAAATACAAAGGACGAGGGAGGATAAGGTTTAATGAATATACAAAGGAAGAAAAAAATGGTAAACGCATCAAAAAACTTAAGGCCCCCAACTCCGGGACGGAGTAATGACACGACGAATAGACGAACTGGAGACAGGATGGTACCAACTGCGCCAGTGGCGGTGGCAGCTGAGGCCAGCATACGGAAACAGTTATAACTGATCCGCGAATGCCTGGGCAAGATGGAAGAAAAGACAAGGATTTAAACAAATATCAGCCCGGTCGTCACGACCTACATGGCAAAGATAAGAAAAGCAGTGGATGAGGCCTGGCATGAATGTGACAGAATGTATTGTAACGGTAATTTTTATCGTTAGCATTAAATTTGTTTTCCCAGGGGAAATTCGAGCTCGATCACAGGTATAAGTAGTCGTAGACTTCTGGGTAGGTGAGAGTGAGGTTTATTTATGCACACAATAAAAAAACATTATTTTTACAATTCTTTCTGGCTATTTCGTGTACATAGGCTCTCGGTGCACTCGATTCGATAGTCTGCTATTATTTTCTGCGTTCATATTGAGCTGTATGCTCGACGCGCACACACACATTCAAGTACGTCGAAATACTCGCTCTCGGGACCGAAGTCTCTACTGTATCTCTACCTGTCTCTTCCTCTCACTTATTTCACTTTCTCGCTATCTCTTTTCGATTGGCATGTTTATGTGTGCGATATTACATTTCTCGCTATCCTACAGATTAAAAATCACGTACCTGAACTCTATTCGCCTATAATTACTTGCTTCATTCTACTTAACTAACCCTATGCAACTACATTTTAACTCACTTAGAACTATTCGCTTAAATTTATTAACTTAAATCTATTCACTCAAATCTATCCAAAGCTGAATCTATTATCCGTTCCTCCTAAATTCCACTAATGCAAACTTTTTTATTATATTTTTTAAATGACTCGCCTGTCTCTTATTTTTCCGTTGTCTCCGTCTTTGACTGACTCGATCTTTCTTCATTGACCGAATACCGAATTTTAACAAAATATAATCCATGATAACTCTTTAATATTAACTCGTATTTTTTTAATGTTTCGTTTTTCGATCGCCTCGTACTATTTCACTCGTGCTATTAGCACTGAGAGAGCATCTCCCTCTGCGCAGGTTCTTTTATAGCCTACCCCCCAATCTGGTACGCTTCTACGTCATTATCGACTTCGATTTTTAAATCTACCGAGATTTAATAATTTCTCGGCTTGCCGTTACCGCGCTACCCGTCTTCCCGTCGCCGCCAAGCGAGGCCAGTTGATCGCTGACCTGCTGTTTTCGGCAGCGAGGAAATTCCAGAGCTCTGGCGTAGCTAGTTTTTCTTACATGTCCGGGTGCGATGGCCTAGTGCCTGCTGTACTCGGTGCTTCCGAACGTGATTTAGGCTCTTATAGCCGTTTGAAATAATGAAAGAGGCTAGAGAGTGAAACTATGTTACAGTATTTTCTCAGGATTACTGGGTTAGATACACAGTCGATGCCACAGACGAAACGGAAGCGTGAGGCCACAGAGTCAAGCCCGGAACATACGCCAGCCTGAAGGCCGACGGAGCAAACTGAGGAAAGTTAACTGAGAAAAGGAAAAATGGCGGACGTACAGAACCGACAGAAGATAAAGACAACTGGGGCAGCGACGTTGGCCACGAAGAGGGGAGACGTGGGCAGCACAATCCGGAGATCCGGTGTTGGAGTGGTTCTCATCAGACTCACTGGCGGCAAGACGTACGCGGACACACTGCGACTTATGTAGTCCGTTGATCCTGCCACCAACAAGGTATAGGTCAACGAGTATCGGAGGATGAAAGACGGAAGTGTCCTGCTCCGCGTCGAAAGCGGGGTGGGGGATAGACAGAACTTTCAGGACAAGCTTCGGCAAGTCCTGGGAGAGAACGTACTGGTACTGAACATGATAACCAACGTCCAACTGGACAGACTGTACTTTGACTGTGTGACGAATGAAGAGGAAGTGACCCGAAGGTCCATATCTTCGGCCCAAACAAACCTAGACAATGCAGTCTCCGAACTTGAGGAGGGCGTCGCAAACGCGCTGCCCAAGAGGGGCCGACTGAAGGTTGGATGGGTATATAGCCGCGTCAGACCTAAAACGACCGTGACAAGGTGCTATAAGTGCCTTGGGTATTGACACATTAGGACGCATTGCAACGGAATGGACAGGAGTCATTGCTGCTGGAGGTGCGGCAGACCGGACCACGTCGGCAAGGACTGTAAAGAGAAACCGACGTACTTCCTGTGTGACGAGGCAAAGCATGTACAGGGCACCGGGGCGTGCGCGGTTTTTAGGGCTGCGCTGAAGGAGTGCAGGAACAAGACGAAGCCGTAACGGTCCTACAGGGCAATATGCATAGATGCAAGAAAGCACACTTGCTGCTCTCTCAAATCGCGAGCAAAAACGACGCGGACGTACTCATACTGAGCGAACAGGCGGATGTACCGGGCCGGGAGAGGGGCAATCCGTATACAACTGCTCTTATGACACAGTACAAGACGGCATGGAAGGCACTAACAAACATAATCAAGAACAGTAAAAAGCGCTGGTGGGGGCAATTATGTGAGGAAGTGGACAGAGACCCTTTGGGTCTGGGTTACAAGATTGTGACACAAAGACTGGAAACACGAGGACCACCGGAACTCAAGGACGCGACGACCATGGGACGGATCGTGGACGGATGACGACGACGATGACGACGACGATGACGACGAGGCGATTTGGTAGGGTTTTCTAGAGATAGATACCAGAAAGAGTATACGATCCCTTATATCTACGTGCGACATATTGAATATTAAAGGTAGGACGCAGTGTCCTGGAGGGACGTTGCGAAGCACTAGATTTTTTATGACTCTATACATTGGAATACCAAGGAAATGGAGGCGCCTTGATTTGACTGTGAGCCAGCTAAGCCGACGCCTTCATGATGTTATATATAAGCCTAGCTGAAGATTAAAAATGAATCGAATATAGCTATTGATAAGTCGTTCAAGTTTCGTGATTATTTCCTCCGTTAGGTTATGGCAGACCAGGCAGCTGTAGTCTAAAAGCGAAAAAACGAGCGAAGTAATTAAGGAGGTTCTCAGTTCCTGCGAACGTGCATTCCGGTGATATTCTAATTTATATAAAGTAAAGTGCACCCTACGAGATATGTCGAACCTGAGATTTCCATGATAGTTCAGAATGCATGATTACACCCAAGTTTCTTACTTCACTTATAAAGGGAATAACTACGTCATATAAGGAGATAGGTGATAAAGAAGAAAGTGAAGTTCTCGTGTGTAGAAGTTACTGCCTTGCACAAGCAGTTTGGATTTTGCTAGGTTAAGTTTCAAACCATTACTGACATAAAATGTCTGCTTGTACACTACTCGCTCAGAGAGAGAGAGAGAGAGAGATAGAGAGAGAGAGAGAGAGAGAGAGATCGACGCATCGCCTTCGCCGATTGTCATTAGAACCGTGTCAGTTTCAGGACCTGACGGAACGCTATATTCGAGCCGGTACAACTATCTTACGCTTCTGAGAATCGACATCTGGAGCAATACTGTCGATAACCACCTTATACGGTTACCCAGGGCGGCATCCTTATCGGACCTGGTTACGCATCTCTATTAGCTAGCCTAATCGACAGCGATTCACCCAATCAGCACTATTTCAAATCGCTGGGAGGGAATCATAGTTCGCAAGCTTGTGTACCGGCAGGTACTCGAGTTTTTTCCCCGGTTATGGTCAAGTGAGAAGAACGTACTTCCTCAGTTTGTCACTGACCCCACTTTGCCCCTTACATCGCTTATATTCGCCGTCTGTTACCGCTCCATCATGTATTCGTTATCGAGGAGGAATGAAGAGTCCAGTTGAGGGATTTACTGACGACATACTTGGAGATGGTTTTTTTGGATTAACAGTGTTGCCGAGAACATTGTCGCAGCCTCATCCCGGTGAGCTAACCTTGCTCACTGCAGTTTTTCATCGTTTTCTTTTCTGGATTTGTGAAATCGACGATCGTTACAACTTGGTCGTACCTCCAGTTACCGTGTACCGTACGCAGAGTAGATTTCATTTGAGACCGGGAATCGTAACGGTCTTTTGGTCTTTGTTAAATTTAGCGTCGAGTCTGTGCTAACGGATTTGCGCCGATCGGTACACTCGGTGTGCAGTTTCGGTACGGAATTTCATTGATTTTAAAGGCATTATAACATCAGTGTTCTTGAAGTTTATCGCCGGAGAAAAGTTATTTCATGTTTTATATTTCTTCTTTATGCTATAATCGCGCGCGGGTAAGTTCGCCATCCTCTTGAGTTTCTGTTTGAGTTTTATTAGTCCAATGTACATCGCGTTGCGAATGTCATGTCTTTATTTATTTATTTATTGGACTATATTCATTTATTTTAGTTATTTTTTCTTCTATTTTTGTTTTTAAGAGATCGTGGAGTGCGTGGTCCTGTGCCGTCGTCCTGTGGTCATTGAGTTGTGCTTAGGCGTGTGATCTACACAGCATATGCCGTAGATCGACCTGGCCGAGAAATCGTATTTTATTTTTCCTAAGTCTCTGTTATTGTGAATTGCTCACAAATTTTAAAAGCGTTGAATTACTGTCGTGTGTGTGTAAGATCAGGAGCGAGGTTTAATTGTTAAAAACCCAAAGACATTTAACGGAATATTTCTTTTTATTAATTTTATTGTATTATTTGCCAAGCAAGGAGCTGCTTCAATCGAATAAATAATTCACCACTTCGGCGCATTTGTGAGTTCCATAGTAACTGTGTTGATTGTATTTATTTGTCGAATCCATGAGCAGTCCGAACCACCCACTCTACCTTGAACAGCTCTAGTTGGCCTGGGTTGAGTTCTGTCTCGAGTATCGTTATTCTCCTCTCGGTGCATAATCGCCTGTTGCCCAACTCGAGAGGGTGAATAAAACAGGAGGAAAAATAACTGAGACGGGCTATAGGTGCCGCGTACTAAGTTGGAGGCTGAATTCACGTTACAAATTTGGTACCCAACGTGAGGCCGGGCTATCGATTTTTTATAAAATTATTAATATTCTTTTAATGTGAATTTATTTCATTTTATTTTATCGGTGGTAATTTCAGTTTTTTAAACTTATTTTAGCAATAGTAGTTTTTTTTATACACTGATATTTTTCAAATATGTTTCTATTTGGTGGACTCTGAAATTATGTTTAATTTATTTGATTTTTGCATTATTTATGTTTTATATGTATTTTCTTTTTAAATTTCTTTAACATTATTTAGTTTGGTCATCTAATAATATACGAGCTCGTATGTTGCTTTGGGTTTTTTGTCAATGGCAACAGACAATTATAAAACGTTTAAAGAATTATTGGAGTTTAGTAGGCAGTGAATTTATTACAGTAGTGTCATAGGAAATCTTTATGAAATGCACCGTAGACCACGCTCATTCATGCTGCAGTCGTCCGAGCTCAAGGCCAGCTGTGTTTACGTTTTTTGTTGTCCGTTGCCGAGTGAGTAACAGTCTTGTTCATGGGAAACTGTTACTCCCAACCAATGTATAATCATTTTCGGTCTATTGGAAACTGTGAAATATTATCTGAGATTACATGTTGTTTTAGAACTATTTTCGACTGAGGTGAGAAAATTTGCGAGTCCTGGGTACATCAATTGATTCAAGAATCACTGTTGTTGTAGATGTATGATGGGTCGATTCGGAAGAACAGTACGAAGACACTTTTCGTTAATTACGTTTTTTATTGGTCTTGAAACAATTTCTTACAGCGAATAGGCATTCTGCCCTCCGCCATGCGTGGTTGCTTGCTCAAGAATAATCCGGTTCACTCTTCGCGAAAGTTCGAGAGTGACGCTCGCGTCGACGGTACTCGTGGCGCCAAAGTTACGCGGCGAAAACTAAGACTACATAAGCGTACCGAACATCCCGCCGGCCTTGGAAATCCTTAATTTCCAATACAGAAATAGTATAAAATAACGTGAATATAAACTTACATATAACAATGGTTTTGCTACAAATACCGTACGTTTACGATGTAGTTGTTTGTGGGTTTTTTTTTTTTTAACTTTACTCCGATATAGGAACGATGCAAATTTTTGGCAAACTGCGTTGAACAATTCCGCTACTTGTTTTTATACTAACAACACGAACATGTCCGTCTTTACCTGCATGAGTATCGGTCACACGTCCTAGTTTCCATTGTAATGGCGGCAGCTTGTCATCCTTTAGAATTACGAGAGTGTCGCGTTTAAGAAGCTCGTTCACGTTTGAGTCTTTCCATTTAGTCCGAGTTTAAAGCTGAGTCAGATATTCGTGACTCCAACGCAACCAAAAGTGCTGTTGCAGTTTGGTTAACAATTGGTAACGGTTTAGACGATTTGTCGTGAGATCTTGGAGATCCGGATGCGGAACAGCCGTCAATGGAGCTCCGATTAAAAAATGACCTGGCGTTAACGCACTCAGATCGGAAGGATCGCTCGACAGTGGAGTGATAGGCCGAGAATTTAAGCACGCTTCAATCTCAGTAATCATCGTACAGAATTCTTCGAATGTCAATAATGCGTTGCCGAGTACTCTTTTTAAGTGCGTTTTGGCGGATTTTATACCTGCTTCCCAGATTCCTCCCATATGGGGCGAATACGAGGGTATGAAATGCCACTGAATGCGTTTTTCGGCAGAGAAATTGATTATATTTTTTTGATGAGCAGTGTTTTGAAGCAAGTTTGCTAGCGCGTTTAATTCGTTGTTAGCTCCGGAGAAATTTGTTCCGTTATCAGAATAAATATTCAACGGTTTTCCTCGACGAGCAATGAATCTTTTTAATACATTCAAAAAGGAATTGGTTGACAAGTCTGACGCTAATTCTAGGTGGATTGCACGGGTCGCGAGACATACGAAAAGGCATAAGTACGCTTTGGTAGATTTGTTTCGTGACAACTTGATAGTGAACGGTCCGCCATAGTCGATACCGACGTTGAGGAAAGCTCTGCCGGGGTTGACGCGAACCGAGGGTAAATTCCCCATGATTTGCTGCAAATTTTTCGGACGCAATCGGAAACAGGTAATACATTTACGCAACACATTGCGAACAGTGGATCTTGCTAAAAGAATCCAGTAAGTTTCATTAAGAGAGCTCAGGAGAGCTTGCGGACCAACATGCAAACCTTTTAGATGCATATCGCGAATGATGAGTCCAGTAAGGACGCTGCTGGGCGCGAGAACGATTGGGAACCTCTGCGCGTAGGGAATTCGAGCATTCTGTAATCTTCCTCCTACTCGGATGAGGCCATCTTCGTCTAAAAATGGATGAAGTGAAACAAGCTTGCTATCCTTCTGAACCGGCAATTTCTTCTTAAGGGCGTGAAGTTCTGGAGCAAATGATTGAGCTTGACTGATTTTGAGAATAGAAGTCGATGCTTGTTCCAGCTCTTGCACCGTCAAAGGGCCGATTCTTCGTTCACTATTGAACCGTGAATTATGCGAAAAGCGTAGACAATAGGCGACTACCCTCGTGAGCTTGTACACCGACGAATATCGTTCGATAATTTCGAAGTCTTGAATGGTAGTCGTTAAAATCGTTGACGTCACCTTTGCTTCGATTGTCACACGGTTGACGGTATCGTCGTCTAACGTGAGCTCGGTCTCGTTCATGCTGTACTCGATCGGTTGAGATAGCCAATGCGGGCCATTCCACCAAATGTTGCAATCTTCCAGTTGTTCTGGATTTATTCCTCGTGAAATCACGTCTGCCGGGTTCTCTTCCGAGCGTACATGGCGCCATTGTTTTTTGTCTGTTAATTCTTGAATTTTGGAGACTCTATTGGCAACAAAAGTTTTCCATTTGCAAGGTTCGCCAGCGATCCAACTCAAGGCGATCTGTGAATCACACCAATAGTATTGGTCGGTGATCGGGAGCGTGAGTGCTTCGGAGACTTTCTGTGATAATCTTGCAAGCAATATTGCACCGCAGAGTTCCAATCTTGGAAGAGTTACCGATTTGAGAGGTGCTACACGCGATTTTGCGCAAAGTAATCTGACTATGTACTCGTCTGTGATTGTTACTGATCTGAGATATATACAAGCACCGTAAGCGCTTTCGGATGCGTCGCAAAAGCCATGCAACGCGACTCTCACAGGATTCGCACACACGACGACGCGTGGTATCGAAATATCATTAATTCGATGAAGCTGATCGTAATATAACTTCCAAGTCGTATGTAAATCACTAGGCAACGATTCGTCCCAACCAATTTTTAATCTCCACAGGTTCTGGAGAATTATCTTCGCCTTGATGCACGCTGGACCGACGAGACCCAGCGGATCATAGATCTGAGAAATTAGAGAGAGGACGTTTCGTTTCGTGATTTTCAGTTTTGTATCCATCGTGTTGACCTTATACCGAAAAGTATCATTCGCGTGGTTCCAAAATAATCCCAGAGTCTTGACCTCATCGCCAATAGGATGATCAACGTTCGGAGATTCATCGTTCGTTGAATCGACGATAATCGGAGCGTTAGATGTCCACTGTCGTAGCGGGAATCCGCCAGAGAGCAGTATCGTAGTGACTCCGTCCTTGATCGCCTTGACTTTCTCGATGTCGTCGCCGCCAGTAAGCAAATCGTCGACATAAAAATCCCGTTGAATAATTTTGCTGAATTCTGGATAGTCTTGTTCACTGTTGTATGCGAGTTGATGGAGACTTCTAATTGCGAGAAACGGAGCTGTTGCTGTGCCGTACGTGACAGTGTTAAGTCTATATTCCTTGATGGGATCCTCGGTGTTGGCTTTCCAAAGTATGCGTTGTAAATCTCGATGATCGGCTCGCAGATTCACTTGCCTATACATCTTAGTTATATCGGCAGTTACGACATACTGGTGCTGTCGAAAACGTGCGACGATATTGAAGAGTTCTTGTTGAATCGTTGGACCAACTCTGAGGACGTCGTTCAGTGATTTCCCGGAAGAGGTCTTACACGACGCGTCGAAAACGACACGGAACTTCGTAGTGAGGCTTGACTCCTTCAGGACAGCGTGATGTGGAATATAATATCGCGGCGTCTCGATGTTCGTCTTGTCTTTGACATGGACTTCATACATGTGACCAAGGGTCAAATATTCGTCCATGAATTTCTCGTATTGAACCTTGAGTGCAGGCTGGCGGTCCAGTTTTCGATTTATCGCTTGCAGACGACGAATAGCGATATCTCGAGAATCGCCCAATCGATCAGGACTGGATCGAAACGAGAGAGCTACTGTGAATCTTCCGTCTTCATCTCGTTGATAATTTGCTTGAAAATCCTCCTCGCAGCTTTTTTCTTCGTCCGAGAATTTTTTGGATGGATTATACTCCTCCATTTTCCAAAATCTCTCGATTTGATCATGTAAACTCGTGTTCGTAACCACAGAACACATGGTGATTCGCTTATCTCTGGGCTGTGGTTCTGATGATGCGATGTTCCCGCTCACGATCCATCCCAGTTTCGTTTTATGTAATAGCGGTTGATTACGGCTAACGACGTGTTGACCCACGCACAGAAGCTGCCAGAACACTCCAGCACCCAGCAGTACGTCGATCTTACCTGGAATATTGAACGTTGGATCGGCAAGATTAATGTTTTCGGGGACTTTGAAATGCTGCATATCAACTTTCGCAGTTGGCAAATGTTGCGTGATTTCGCCGATTACGAGAAACGGAAGCTTCGCTTTACATTCGTTTGTACGCGATTTTATTGTAGCGTTGGTGGATCCGCAAACTGTCGACTGACTCATGCTTATACCGGAAAGCGAAACGCTCTCGTCGCTCCGGTGTAATTGTAATCGTTCGCACAGCGCTGTGGTCAGTAAATTTGACTGAGACCCGGAGTCGAGGACTGCGCGACATACATGCGTTATTCCGAATTTATCGTAGATTGTAAGTAACGCGGTCGATAGCATGACCTGAGGCTTGTTTCGCTGTACGCTTGTAAGAACATTCGAAGGTTCTTCGCTTGACCCGTGAGCGCGATTTTGATCTGATGTATTTTCAGTATTTGTTCTTGGATAGAACTCGTCTATGTGCAGCAACGTGTTATGTTTTTTGTTACATTTTTTACAAGTACTCGACCTGCACTTGTCGGACGTGTGGTCGGAACGTAGACAATTAAAACAAACTTTTATGCGTTTGACCTCGGTCCATTTTTCTTGCGTGTTGTATCCTTTGAACGTCGAGCAATGATATATCGAATGATTGCCCTGACATGTAGGACAAACCTTTGTCTCATTCGCTTTTGAATCTGTGTCGTTCTTACTGCTTATGCACGCAACCGATTGTTCTGATTTTTTATTATTTTGTTTCGTATTTTTCGTGGGTTTGCTAGATAATTGTTGCGACGGATTCAAAGTCTCTAACATCGCGCAATGTTGAGTCAGAAATTCTGTGAGTTCGAGAAACGTCGGAATATTTTGAGCCGTTATGTTCGTTTCCCACTTTCGTCTCGTGACAGGATCGAGCTTTGACGCGAGCATGTGAATGATCAGACTGTCCCACTGTTCGGTGGGTTGTCCGAGAGTTTTAAGTGCTCTCAAATGTTTTAATGTATCATCGAGTAATTTTCGAAGGTGTGTAGCCGATTCCTTGGGAATCAAAGGCATGTCGAAAAGACCCTGTACGTGATAATGTATCAACAATCGTTTGTTCTCGAATCGCGCTTTCAAAAGATCCCATGCTTCGTTGTAATTATTCGCGCTGATCTCTAATGAATGAATTACTTGGCTCGCCACTCCCTGAAGAGATCGCAGGTAATAGAATTTTTGAATATCGGACAAAGCTTCGTTTTTATCTATTAATGCGTCGAACGTGTCACGGAACGGAAGCCACTGTGCATAATGACCGTCAAATTTCGGAAGATTAAGTGTCGGAAGCTTTATACTCGATGCTGCTGCCAACCCTAATCCTAATTCGTCCTGTTGCTCGCTTGGTAATCTTACTCGGCGTTGACCGTTTCCTGGCGGAGCTGGAGGCGTTGGTAATTTCCTTTTTGCTATTGCTATGGTTCTGTAATATGTTGTTTCAAAAGTTTCACGTTCTCCATTTTGCTCATGGGTATCTTCGACCTCTTCGATTTGAGTTTGAGCAATATCGAATTTATCCCATAACTCATAGAGCTTTTGTAACCTCGCCTCCAACTCGCCAACATTGTCACCTGCCTGGAAATCTACGATAGTGTTGTGAATACGAGTTAACTGACCTTTGATAACTTTTCGATCTGTTTTTAAATGAGCTAATTCTGCCATATTTACTACATGAGTTGCTACTTCCGATGTTCCTGCGCCTGACGTTGTAGGAGATCCGGCACGAGACGAATCCTTCTGTGTCGGTGTCCACGAATTATCCGGCTTAGAGGATCCCGGAATCAGTGCTGGATCGCACAATCTATCCCTCGATGATGATTTTCCGTGACGTGATATACTGCCGTTCGTGTGTATAACCTCGAAACTCGGCTCGGCTCGGCGCTTCGACAGCGAGTCCCTTCGAGGTTTTCTTGGAATCGTGTTGTTGTGATGGCGTGCCCTTCCACGAAAGTCAACGCGTCGGTTGGGGCTTTGCGGCGGGCCCTCTCGCTCTCTCCCTTTCTCTATCGATTTTTTGACAATCCGTTTGGGAATACGAAAATATTCGACCAGTTGATGATGTCGTGTTTCGTGATCGTTCGAGAGATTAATATATTCCTCGATGAACGTTTGAGAATTCGTAAGCTTTTATTTCGCAGCACTTATTTCCGCAGAATCTTCGGTGCTTGCACGTGTCGGCCCGTAGACTGCCTTCTCGAAATTTTGCCGGACTTTTTAGATCCAGCGCTGACATTCGGGATACTCGAAGGACCAAATTATGTTGTAGATGTATGATGGGTCGATTCGGAAGAACAGTACGAAGACACTTTTCGTTAATTACGTTTTTTATTGGTCTTGAAACAATTTCTTACAGCGAATAGGCATTCTGCCCTCCGCCATGCGTGGTTGCTTGCTCAAGAATAATCCGGTTCATTCTTCGCGAAAGTTCGAGAGTGACGCTCGCGTCGACGGTACTCGTGGCGCCAAAGTTACGCGGCGAAAACTAAGACTACATAAGCGTACCGAACAACTGTGGTATCGCGTTTTGGATCGAGAAGATGATCAATTGTGCCGTAGTATACTATCTAGAGTTATGATTTTACGCTACAATTCCGTGCATTACTACCGCCAAACGGATTGGAAAATCACCGTGACAGCCCCCCGGCTCATGTCCTGCAGCGGGATGTTGTTCCACCGCTTCAAAGGTAATGTGATTCCTTACGTGACTCAGTGCATGGTAGACAAACTCTGGAATCATCAACGTCTCTGGAGCTGCAGAGGTGTGATACCAGGTAGCAGCAAGATAGCTACGTTTCACTCGTATTGCTGTCTTTACCGAACCCTCCAAGCAGAGAGTGTCAATCAGTGGGATCGCCAACTGAAGTCGTGGTAACAAATTACGGTACGTGATCACCTGTTCCTCGCCTTGGAACGGTGGCTCCGAATGGACGAACAGATTAAGCATGCAGGTGAATTAATCCGATGCCCTTTCTTCAGCACCCTGCATACCTATCTCAATCTGTTCCCATAGGTGTATTGAAATTCAGGATCGCGGAAGCGCTGTCGAAGTGCCTCCTTGCATTCATTCCAGAATATCCATCGGGGACTTTCTAACTTGAGCCAATGGCATGCAATGCCTTTTACAAACAAGAGAATGCCATTTAACAAGTCCGTATCCGAGATCGCCACCAGTCCTCTGCCGTCCTCAATACTTGCAAGAAGTTCAGCCACGTCCTCGTCGTATCTACCAGAGAAGGATACCTTCCAATACGTAGAATGTTGCACGCCGTTATAGCCGGTATTTGGCGACGCAAAGAGTTATCCGGTCTATACGGGGACGAGTGATAAAACGAGTTCGTTACTGTCGCATTAACATTATTCCCGTTATTCGACGGGGCGGTATTATTTCGCGGCGAGTTATTAGCGTTCCCGTCTATCATGGTTAATCCAGACTCACCGGCTTCAATCGGGTTGGCCAAAAGTATTGAAACATATAACCTTTTCCGCAGCAGGAGAAGCCTCTACTGGCAATCCCCACGATACTAATTCCGTCTTTACTCCATCCATTGACGCTATTTCCTCTGGCGTATTCAACACGACCATTTTATCCCCAATTCTGTGTCTGGCCCCATAGCGCGAATTCTACTCACTACACCCCCGAGGCGATCACTTCTAATAAAAGAAAGATCTCCAAATGCAGATTAGACAAATATTCCCTGGCGATTATGACGACAATTATGATGATGACGATGATGATGATGACGATGATGGTGATGACGGTGATGATGATGACGATGATTATGATGACGATGATGTTGATGACGATGATGATGATGACGATGATGATGATGATGATGATGATGATGACGATGATGATGATGACGATGATGACGATGATGATGATGATGACGATGATGATGACGATGATGATGATGACGATGATGATGATGACGATGATAATGATGACGATGATGATGATGACGATAATGATGATGATGACGATGATGATGATGATGACGATGATGATGATGATGACGATGATGATGATGATAACGATGATAATGACGACGATGATGATGATGACGATGATGATGATGACGATGATGACGATGATGATGATGATGATGATGACGATGATGATGACGATGATGATGACGATGACGATGACGATGATGATGATGACGATGATGATGACGACGATGATGATGATGACGATGATGATAATGATTTTTTTTTGGAGAAGGGTTAAAAATTCTACATAGTACACCCAGTTGACGGTGGGAAGTGTCAGAGTCCTACTGGCTAAAATACGACTTTTCCTCTACTCTGCGCAGATTAAACTGGTACTCGCTTTTAAATTAACTTCAGTGCATCTACTGCCTGAGCACTACTGCTTCCTCCTATGTTCCATTAGTTTTTCCTCCATGATTTTTTTCCACTGTGTCGTTTGCCGCTTTCTATCCTTGTTTCGACTCTAGTAGGCTATACATCATGTTTGGGGCGCCAAATATTTGGTTCGTTTTCTGCGTATATTCCGATTTTCTCTCTTACCAACTTGGACATTGGAATAGTGTGTGTTTAACATTATCGACCGCACCACAGTACAGGCACTGGTCTGAGTCCGCTCTTCTCCTCTCGTAGACATATTTTATAAAGCATCCATGCCCTGACAGCGTGTGCGTAAGGTGGAAGCCTACCTCTCCTTTTTCCCCTGTAGTCCATTTTTCCATATTTGAAATCAGTTTGTAGGTCCAGCGCCCATGTTCCGCCCGGATCCAATCGCATTGCCAGTTGGCGGCAATCGAACTTTCCCTTTCCAGTTCGGCTTCTGTCCTATTTATATTCTGGCACTTTTTAGCTTGGACCTTTACTATCAGATCTATCGGAGGGATCTCTGCCGCATCTGCTGATATAGTCTTGTATGCGCAACAAAATTTTCTAAAAATTTGTTTGTGTAGCAATCATATTATCTGAGTGTTTTCCTTCTTCTTTACCGCCTCATGAAAGATTGGGGCAGCGTATAGCACCTGGAACTGTACGACAGTTACCACGAGTCTGTCGTTACTGGACCTTTTGAATACTACGGTGCTGTGGGTTAGAAAGAGGTCCCTGGCATTTTTTTCGACAAGCTGCATTGTTAGCTCCGGGTTCCTCGGGAAATCAGTCATTTTTTGCATGGCCATCTGGTAGCCAGTGCCCCATAAGTCTGTATCGATTTCGATTTAGACCACGCGCCAGCATACCCTCTTAGCCGATTTAATGCTTATCTTCAGGCGTTTTTTAGCGGAGATATATTCACTCCAAAGTGTTCTGTCCGATTCTTCCGTTTGTCTCCTCCTGCTCCTTGTATATACCCTTCTAGCCTTTATGCAATCAGTCCTACTTTTGGTAATGTCGTCATTTCACCAGTACGCTGGTATCCTGTTGTTATTTTTGTTCTTCCATGGCAATGATTTATTGCACAAGGACAGGAGAACTTGACCCTTCTCCAGAAGTGGATACGTCGTTCGGGATGATGTATTTTGCTTCTGCAGAGAGTTTTTGTTTGTCGAATTTCCTCACCGACCTTCCTCTGCATATAGCAGAAGTAATGACAGGTCCGTTCAGATACTGATTTATCTGGCAGAGTATATAATTATGGTCGTTGAGCGATATTCTGTCGTACACTTTCCAGTGACTGACTCTACTAGCGATGCGTTCGGTCGCCAGCGTTAGATCGAGGATTGATGAGCTGCCGTGTCTTTGAAACGTTGGATGGTTCCCACTGTATACCGCCAACATGTTCATCTTCGAGTAGTATGTGTACACCTTTGCTCCATCCTACTCCTTCCCCCACCACGTGGCTACCCCCACCACCTCACTTTTCCACCGCCGCGCTACCCACTCTGCTTGACCAGTGGCGGTAACGTGGGGGTGGTAAAGTGAGGTGGTGTCGGTACCTTGGTGAACAAGGAAGAGTAGAGATATGAGCAGGATGGAGCAAAGGTGTACACATACTTGGAAAAATGAATGAAATTATGTACTCACGACCGCAGCTGTTGTAGGCATCTACCCTCCTGCCAAAGCGATTTTAAACTCCTGTCTCTCAAATATACTCACACACACACACACACACGCGCGCGCGCAGCGTCGTGTCTTTAATTCATTACTATGTCCTTGTCAAAGCCCTCGTCCACGGCATTGATATCGTAGCCGATATCTATTTCATCACCGAGGGCTTCTATAATAACCGCCGCCACGTCCCACAGTGGGGCCGATTCCCGAAAAGCTGGTCAAAAGTCGAAAACGTAGTTCATTCTGTTTGAGATATAGTATATGGGGGTTTCTGGGGTCGCTGATTACGAATCTGAAGTCAAAATTGTAAAAAAACGAAATGGCGGGTTCAAAATGGCGATAGTAAACCGAAAATACTCAGTTATAATACGGAATGTTTATCGAATTTGTATGAAACTTGGTTTCTGTAAGTTTTCGAGGTCGCTGAATACGAATCCGGTGTAAAAAAAACAAAATTCAAAATGGCGGATCCAATATCGCGGACGCAATTTTCGTAATCAGCCCGATTCGCTTTAAACTTGTTATTTAGGGGTCTTCGAGGTCGCTGAATACGAATCTAGTGTGAAAAAAACAACATTTAAAATGGCGGATCCAATATGGCGGACGCAATTTTCGTAATCGGCCGGATTCGCTTGAAACTTGTTATTTAGGGGTTTTCGAGGTCGCTGAATATAAATCCGGTGTGAAACAAACAAAATTCAAATTGGTGGATCCAATATGGCGGACGCAATTTTCGAAATCAACAGGATTTGCTTGAAACTTGTTACTCGGGAGTTTTTGAGGTCGCTGAACATGAATCCGATGTGAAAAACACAAAATTCAGAATGGCAGATCCAAAATAGCGATTATAAAAATTTATTAACTTTTTATAAATCTGTAAGTAAATTATATATTTGATAAAAAGTAATAAAACATCTACTTTTACATCTATTATTGTATTGA
Organism: Cylloceria caligata; assembly: GCA_963942595.1. Lineage (NCBI taxonomy): Eukaryota > Metazoa > Arthropoda > Insecta > Hymenoptera > Ichneumonidae > Cylloceria > Cylloceria caligata. The sequence goes on along the minus strand of OZ012706.1, from coordinate 50,980,801 downwards.
TTAAAATCACTTTTGAAAGACTTATTTTATACTATTTACAAGTTACTTTTCCTTTTTTTATTGAAGTGTACTTCAGTTACATGCAAGTAATTTTTTCTTTGAAGCACATATTTCTTAAAATCATTTTCTGAAACAAAATAGATTTTGTAAAATAAAATTAACATGTTCAAACAGTTAATTTATAATTATTTTAGTTTAAGTAAACTTTTTTTAAGATTATTGTATAATAATTTGATTTACAGTTATAAAATAAATGTATTTGGATTACAGAGTAATGATTTTCTTGTTTAAAAGAAATATTTTGTACATATTTCAGATAAGTAATTACATTTTTGATCATTTATAAAAATATTGAAGAATGTATAATTCAAATATATACGAAAGTGTAATAAGGAACACGATTTTTTAAATACTAACATATTTATTTGAGAAATACAGTACAAAGCTAAATTCAAAAAATAAATTTATATTAACAAGAATATTGTTCTAATATTAACATAAAAATTAATCTTCATCATCAGTCGAATTGTCTGTATAAAAATCTGAAGAATCTGACGACATCGAAAAAGAAGAGATAGAATCATCAGTAGACGCATAAACAGTTGATGAAGTAAGCAAAGCAATTGTTTCCGGAAATAGGGATTTTAATTTCTTATGTGGCAATTTCTTTAAGCTTGATATATACGGATCTGATGCTACTAGCAAGCGCAAGAAAAGATCTTCCATCGATTTTGTTCTACTGCATTTTCGTGCAAAATCTTCACGGTATCTTTTAATATATTTATTACAAGACTCCTGTGCATCTTCAGACATTTGTCCGATTGGCAATAAAGCAAATTGTATTATTTCAGAGCCGTGAATTAAAAGTTTGTGAACAGAAGTAGGCATGTAGAACCAGGGATATAAGTCGACGAATTTTCGAGCTGTTTCTATTGTGTATTCTTGGAAATGTGGTACATTAATTTCATGACTACTTGAAATAGCTTGTAAAGGGTGGTTAAATTTGAAGGGCCGATGTTGATTTTGAATAAAACACAAATTATTTAGGAAATTATTGTCAATTCTCTTTATTATGATAATATGGTATGGTTCAATTATGTATGGAACAAAATATCGTCCAAATGGCCGCCGCGACCTCGGCGGCACACCTCCATCCGATGGTCCAAATTTTCGATGACGCTTAGGCATAATTGAGGTTCTATGCCGTTAATGTGCCGAATTATTTCATCCTTTAGCTCTTGAATTGTTGCTGGCTTATCGACGTACACCTTTTCTTTTAAATAACCCCAAAGAAAGAAGTCCAACAGTGTCAAATCACATGATCTTGGCGGCAAATTGACATCGCCACCACGTGAGATAACACGGCCATTTAATTTGTCGCGCAAAAGAGCCATTGTTTCGTTAGCTGTGTGGCAAGTGGCACCGTCCTGTTGAATCCACATATCGCCCACATCCATATCTTCCAATTCGGGCCATAAAAAGTTCGTTATCATCTCACGATAGCGAGCATCATTCACAGTAACTGCCTGACCGGCCTCATTTTGGAAAAAATACGGCCCGATGATGCCGCCAGCCCATAAACCGCACCAAACAGTCACTCTTTGTGGGTGCATTGGTTTTTCGACAATCACTCTTGGATTATGATTCGCCCAAATGCGGCAATTCTGCTTATTGACGAATCCACTGAGGTGAAAATGTGCCTCATCACTGAAGATGATTTTCTTCGAAAATTGATCATCCACTGTTGCCATTTCTTGCCACCATTCTGACCATTGACGACGTTTGGAATGGTCAAGAGGCTTTAGTTCTTGAGTCAATTGCACCTTATAAGCGTGTAAATGCAAGTCTTTATGCATAATGTTCATCAACGACGAGCGTGAGAGGTGCAATTGTTGGGCACGACGACGAGTTGAGGTGGACGGCTCTTCAGCCACACTATCGCGAACAGCAGCAATATTTTCTGCAGTACGAGCTGTACGAGCATGCACTGGTGTTTTAATATCTCCTACAGACCCGGTTTGCTCAAATTTTTGCACGATTTTTCCGATTGTACGCACATTTGGACGATTAAATTGACCGAAAAAATCACGAAGTGCACGATATGCATTTTGATTTGAACGCCCATTTTCATAATAAGCCTGAATAACTTTAACGCGTTGTTCGATTGTGTATCTTTCCTTGGTTCAAATTGAGTTAGTCTGAAATTGAGAAATGTCAAATGAAATGCAGAAAAAAACTTGACGTTTAGGTGTGGTTCACATTCAACATCGGCCCTTAAAATTTAACCACCCTTTAAAATAACATGGAACCTTTTAATAACATCTTCGTCAACGCTCGTTATAGTAGCGCAAATTGATGCATTTTCGAAAAATCGTCGAGCAGTGTTCCCATCATTCGTACTACCATATCCAGGCTTTGGTTGATCCACAATAAGTCCTAACTGTTGGCGAAAACCTTTTTGAATATTTTTTTTTCTATCAGGGGTACAAATTGAAAATGCGGGTTTGATAACAGATGGCGTTACTAACGCTATACGCATCAGGCAGTACTGTGACTATGTTCATGTCAAAGCTACGTCTTATAGCTTTAATTTTCAGTATGTGTCAATTTGTCGCAGTGTCAAATTCATAGTTTTTTTGAGCTCTCAATATGTCGAGTTTCGTGCCAACAAAACAGCATTTGCGGGAAGTTTTAATTTACTTCTTTAATTTGAAGAAAAGTGCTGCTGAAGCACATCGATTGGTCTCCGAGGCTTATCCGAGTCATGTTCCATCGGTTTCAACGTGCGAGAGATGGTTTGTGCGGTTTAGAAGTGGTGATTTTGACGTTGAGGACAAAGAGCGGCCGGGCCAAGTGAAAAAGTTTGAGAATGCTGAATTGGAGGCAATACTCAATGAAGACTCGTGTCAAACTCAACAAGAGCTCGCAGATTCATTGGGAGTGACACAACAAGCCATTTCCCATCGTATAAAAGCCCTCGGAATGATCCAAAAGCAAGGACATTGGGTGCCGTATGAGCTGAAGCCGAGAGACGTCGAGCGCCGTTTTTTTGCATGCGAACTGCTGCTCGAACGGCAAAAACGGAAGGGTTTTTTGCATCGCATTGTCACTGGTGATGAAAAGTGGATCCATTACGATAACCCGAAGCGCAAAAAATCATATGGTTACCCCGGCCATGCATCATCATCGACGGCCAAACCAAATATTCACGGCGCCAAGCTCATGCTCTGTATTTGGTGGGACCAGCTGGGTGTGGTGTATTATGAGCTATTGAAATCGAACGAAACCATCACAGGAGCACTATACCGAACTCAATTGATGCGTTTGAGCCGCGCACTCAAAGAAAAATTGCCACAATACGAGCAAAGACACGACAAAGTAATTTTGCAACATGACAACGCTCGGCGACATGTTGCAGCGCCGGTCAAAACATACCTACAAACGCTGAAATGGGAAGTCTTACCCCACCCGCCGTATAGCCCAGATATTGCTCCTTCCGATTACCACCTTTTCCGATCGATGACACATGGCCTAGCTGACCAGCGCTTCCATTCTTACGAAGAAGCCCAAAAATGGGTCGATGACTGGATAGCAGCCAAGCCGGCCGAATTTTTTCGCGACGGTATCCGTAAATTGCCAGAAAGATGGGAAAAAGTTGTGGCTAGCGATGGACAATACTTTGAATAATTCATTTGTTACCATTTTTTCAGAATAAACGTTCAAAAATAGAAAAAAATCCCGCATTTTCAATTTGTACTCCTGATATTTTCTGTCGCTTTCTTATCTTCACTCGTTCGCGCTTGCCATTTTTTAATATGCAATTTATACGAAACATGCAAACAACATTCAAATAATCGAATCCACATATGTAATATAGATAAGCCAAAAGTTCAATTATCTCTGTTATGCCGGTACCAGGTAATTAGATTATTCGGTATTCGGTATAATATTAAAAAGTTATTATTTTTCGGGATCGCTTGCCGATAAGGAGATGGATCTCGAGTTATCGATGAAAACACGAATTTATGTAAAAGGAAGTATTTATTATAGGCAACGGTAATTTTCCGTTGTCTATTTAAAAGTTAAAGTAAGAAAGTACAATAATGCGTTGTTTCGAGAATTTCACGAGGAACCAACCGTTCTCTGTTGAGTCTAAATTAATTCTGATTTTACTGAAGCAGTTAGCAACTGCGTTTGCTAAAATCCCTTAGTTGGCAGCTTTAGCTTTAGCCTATCGTAGATCGCCTCGCGAGTCGCCTCATGCTGCGTCAGCGTCTACTTCGCATCCTGTCTTGTATGACAGCTATCTTTCAGAATTCCATCTCTAGCTGTGTCCGCTGAGGAATATTCCTGGGAATACGTGAAGAGGAATATTCCGCGACACAACATCCCTCCCCCCTTAGAAGGAAAAATTTTCAAAAAAAATTTTTTCTTTAGTTGGTTTCCCGTACCTTACAATTTTAATACAATTTTACGGTTCGATATATGATATATAATATGTGTGTAAAATGTTTCATTTTTGTTTGTTAGCGTCGTTCAAGTCGAGCAAGTCGTTCTTGGTTAGGGGGACGATTGCATAACCTGGCCAGCTCGGTTCGAAGTCGTTCCTCTGGCTGTTGTCGTCCGAGAGGCTCGAGGTTGATAGTTACCTCGGCGGCTGCCGGGGTTATTGCTTCTCTAGTGCTCGGTGGTGTTCTGTTTCTTTTGTACCTGTAACATTTAAGCAGAACGTAGCCAACCAAGGCGATCGGCGCTATAGCGCCCAAGGAGTAGAAACTCAGGTTGTGGATGTGTTGCATCCCGTCTCCGGCAGTACGGAGTTTGTCCATGATTTGGTCGGCTCGAGCTCCGAGCTTCCGAAGCTCTTCGGGGTCTCGCAGCACGCTCTGTAGTGGGATGGTCCTCTCGGTCTGCGCCGGGGGCGCCCGAGCTTCGATCTCCGTTAATGTCAAGTTAAACGACGGGAGGTAGTTTTCCTGTATGATCTGCGATGTTCGCCCGATGGTTTTGATGCTGAAATCTCGGGCGGTTACTATACATACGCCTACCAAAGCCAGTATTCCCGAATTATTTAATATTTCGTGCCGAGTGGGATTTTTCCCACAATTTATTCCTACGGGAACCGGGGTTGGCGCGACGTATAACCATCGTCTTTGCTGTTGCATTGGAATGATTAAGGGATGGGTGATTTCGATAACCCTTTTCGCGCAATTTTTTCCGTTACCGGTGTCCATTTTCGCATAGATTAGGACTTTCTGTGCTCTATTCAGCGTTGGGACCAGATTGTCTACGCGTGCCTTCTTCCTCACTCTGAGGCTTATTAACATGTGTATATCAACCGAATAGAGTGTGCACGTTATTCTTTTTACACTCTACGCTGAATACTATCCTGTGTCAGTATTAATATGCTATACATTTTTCGTGGTGCTTTTCTGGCACGGTCCGGTATTCCGTCCCCTCCGGATTGCGTAATAAAATTGCAATTTCTTTTCAATTGTTTCGTTTAATATATTTTTCCGATATGTATACGCTGTTTTTCCTGTTGATAAAATTAGGTCTCCTAAGACCTCTTCTACTTTATTGGAGCTCCCTACCCTGCGTCCTGAGGGGCTCCTTCCCACATTTATTTTCTAGCTAATATTTAGTTTTAACTAGCTATAAGTATTCGAATTCCTTAATTCCTGAGCTATTAGTGCTCGATAAAGAGCATCAGGCGGTTTGCGTGCACCGCCTGGATTTTACGTCCCTTCCGGACCACGTAGTTGAGGGGGGGCCTCTTCTCTACTATTTCGTGAGGACCCGTCCACTTCGGAGTCAGGTTGGCTGACCGCCCCCTTCGCACCGTCCCGTCACGGAGGAGTACGTGTTCGCCGGCGCAGTACTCCTGCACCTGTGCGCCATGGTCGTATGTAGTCTTCGACCGTCTTTTCGCGCTTTCCAGGTTGTCTCGTGCTACAGTCCATGCGGCGCGTAATCGCTTACGTAACTCGTGGACGTAGTCATCGTAGGCATAAGGGCTGCGTGGTTCTTGTTTCACGGCGGTCGGCAATCCGGCCTCGCGTCCGTACACCAACACGTGGGGCGACAGTCCGGTCTCCGTATGTGGAGTGGTGTTGTACGTGAACATCGCATACGGCAGCCACTCGTCCCTATTTCCTTGATCCTCATCTATGAAATTTTTTAGGTACTCAACGAGGGTGCGATGCGATCTTTCTAATGCGCCGTTTGATTCCGGATGGTTGGCCGTCGTTTGTATCTTCTTGATTCGCAGCAGTCGACACATCTCTCTGAAGGTCGAGCTGAGGAAATTCGTGCCTTGATCCGATAATATTATTTCCGGTGTCCCGTGCCGGCAGATCAATTCTTCAACGAGCGCCTTTGCTACTGTTGAGGCCTCTTGGTTCGGCAGTGGGACTGCTGCGCTGTACTTGGTGAGTGCGTCTTGAATTGTAAGTATATATTTTTTCCCGGAGTCGCTTTCTGGCAGCGGTCCTACAATGTCGACTGCAACCTTTTCAAATGACTTCGATGGGGTGTCCGCTACCACCATCGGCACTCGTTCCTTTTTCCCGATTTTATTCTTTTGGCAAGAGTCGCAGGATGTTATGTATTTTTCCAAATCCCTTCTTATGCCGGGCCAGTCGTATTTGGTCCGGATCCGATGCAACGTACGCCTGATACCCTGATGCCCTCCTAAGAGGGTGTCGTGGTATTCTTTTATGATTTTCAGGCGGTCTTCGAAGGAGGGAGTGGCTACGCCACTGCGGCAGTCGCTGCGCTCTTTTATAACGCTGTCTTCTTTTGTGCTGCTGGAAGTATCGTAGGCCACGGGCCCCGTGGTGCCTCGCTTCCTCAGCAGGCCTTTGCGGTGCTCTGTCCGCAATTTCTTCGCTCGGCGTGCCCACCGTTAGCTCCGCTGTTGCTGCGCTCGCTCTGTCCTTTTCAGTGATGCTCGCAGTCTTACTCGTGCCTGTCTGCACTAGCTTGCGAGGTCTGCCCCTTCCCCGACCGCTCGGCTTCGCGGCGGGGCTGTGTGGTTCAGTAGAGCGATCTGCAGGTACGCTGCGAATCTCTCTATCTTCTTCTGGCGCAATGGCCGGCGCGGCCTCTCTCTCTGCCGCGTTGCTCGGCTGGCCCGCTGTATTCTTGGCTCTCCGCTTTGTGCGGCTGTCCGTACTCGGGCGCTTGCTGTCCTCGTCTCTCTCGCGGGCGGGCTCGACCTCTCGCTCCAGCGAGCTACCTTGGCTTTACGGGGTATCTTCGGCTGTCCGCTTTGTGCGGTCATTCGTTGTGCCTACTTGCCCCGGCTTGCTGTCCTCTTTCGACACACGGACTTCGTTCTTCGCTCTTGCTTGGGCCCTCGTAGTAAGGTATATTCTACTTAGCGCATCTGCATTTGTATTGCGCTTTCCTGTCTTGTACTCAACGTTGAACTCGTGTTCCGCCAATTTAATTTTCCAACGCATCAATCTCGAACCTGGGTCCTTTACTCCGAATAGCCAGGTGAGCGGTTGGTGGTTCGTGACTACTGTGAAGCGGGTGCCGTAAATATATGGCCGGAATTGAGCTAGGGCCCATACTATCGCGAGTAGTTCCTTTTCCGTAGTCCTATAATTCAACTCTGCTTTATTCATAGTGCGGCTCGCGTAGCATATTGGCAAATCTTCCCCGATTTTACCTTGCGAGAGTATCGCGCCGAGCGCCCGGTCTGAAGCGTCGGTTGTCACGACGAACGGCTTTTCGAAGTTCGGATACTGTAATAATGGGGCCGTGGTAAGTGCAGTCTTCAGTTCCTCGAATGCGGCATCCCTGACTGCGGTCCACTCGAATTTAACCCCTTTTTGGGTTAACTCCGTGAGCGGCTTAGCAGTTTTCGAAAAATCTCTGATGAATTTTCGGTAGTACCCGGCTAGTCCGAGGAAGGATTGAACTCCTTTTACATCTCTCGGCACCGGGAATTCCTTTACCGCTTCGAGTTTTTGGGGATCCGCTCGTACTCCCTCTTCCGAGATTATATGGCCGAGGTATTGCGTTTCCTTTCGTGGGAATTGGCACTTGCTGGGTTGCACGGCCAGCTTTGCCTCTCTCAGCCGCTGTAGCACTTCCCGCAGTCGGTCGTTATGCTTCTTGAAGGTTTTTCCATGTATCACGATGTCATCGAGGTACACGTAGCACTTGACTCCTTGTAGTCCGGCCAGCGCCGAGTTCATCAGTCTTTGGAAGGTCGGCGGTGCGTTTTTGAGTCCGAAAGGCATTCGGTTATACTCAAAATGGCCATGCGGAGTGGAAAACGCAGTTTCTTCCTTGTCTCGCTGTGCCATCGGAATTTGGTGAAATCCTGAGGCGAGGTTCAGGGTCATGTAGTATCGGGCTCGTCCCAGCTGGTCCAGTATCTCTGCGATGTTGGGCAGTGGGTATGAATCCCCGATGGTGGCTTCGTTTAACTTTCGAAAATCCACTACTACGCGCATTTTTCTCACTTCGTCTGCGTCGGATTTCTTCGCTACAACCAACAGCGGCGCGTTCCATTGACTCCGACTGGGTTGGACGATGCCTTCCGCAAGCATTTCGCTGGTCTGCCTCTCCACTTCTTTCTTGTGGGTTTCGGGCAGCCTGTATGGGTGCACTTTAATGGGCTGCACTCCATCCTTCAGCGGTATCACATGTTCTACCATAGGCGTGCATGGCAACCTGTCCCCTGGGAGGTGGAACACATCTTCGTATTCTCTCGTAATCTCATCGAGCGCTTCGCGCTCTTCCTTATTGAGATTTCGCGCGTCTAGCTCTTGAGCTAGTCGCGCGAGGTGGTCGGCCCCTCGCTCCGCGCTGACGGTGCATACTTCGGGCGTCGCGGCCTCGAGACCGTGACAACTGCCGTTATCTTTAGAGGCTCGATTCCACCACCGGGCGTTGTACCTCAACAGCCTTCTCTGTGGTGTTTATTAGACTTACTGCACAGCTGCTACCGTGCGGCGGCGTGATGCAGGCTCCCATTATCACTCCGTTTCCGAGTTCCATTTTAGAGCGCAGTCCGATAAATTTACTCTTGGTCGCGGCATAAGCGACGGTCTCGCTGCGCGGCGGCAGGGTCATCTTCACCGAACCATCTAAAAGCGGCATGCAATGTCCGTATAGTTTTATCATTTCGCCGTGCAAGATATCTGCTTTATGATGTTTAATGAAGTCCATACCAAGCAGTCCGTTGACCCTCAGTGGCACGGCGCTCGGAACGATGTAAAACCAATGCTCTACATTTAGAGCCGGCGTCTCGAGCGTGATTTTTGCTATTCCTAGAGGAGTAAATTTTTCGCCCGCCACCCCTTGCAGTTCCACTTTGCAGTCTTTCACCATAGTCTCTGGTTTGAGACAGTCTTCTTTAATGATGCTGCATTGGGCTCCGGTGTCTGCCTTGAGGGTGAGTACCCTGGTCACAGCCAGCGATGCAATAATATCGAAGTCACTGGCGGTGGCACTCGACGCCGGCAACGTTACGTGTAGCAGTTGTAGCTCGCTTGCGGGCTTTTGCTGGGCTGTTAGTGTGTTCAGCCTCATTGTTGCCAGCGGGCGGGTGTCCGTACTATTCCGACCGGTACCCGTCGTTACTGTTGTTTTTTTTTCCTTATCTTCCGAGTCCTTTTGACGTTGGGGCTGCTGTGTCGTCCGAGCGGGTTCGCTCTGGTTTAGCGATAACCTCTTTCTGCAGTCCCTCCACACGTGGCCCTTCTTCTGACAGTAGTTGCACACGATGTCGACGTTGTGTATGGACTTGTTTTCACTGGGCGTTGGCAGGCTCACTCTTCCCGATCTCCGGGTGCAGTCAAAGAGAAACAATTTTCGTTCTGCCGGGATGGTGCGCCCTGGGACCTTCTGGGGTGGCTCGACGCTCCACCTGCCCCTCCCTTTGGCTGCACCATGTTGGTGATCTCGATGGCTCCCGTTACCGACTCGTGGAGAGTAGCGTAGTTACGAGATCTCACCAGAATTTGGACCTGCCCATGCAGTCCATTTTCAAAGTTGGCTTGGGCGCTCTTCCGGGTTATTTCCTCGATGATGCGCATTTCCGTAATCGTGGTGGCTTCCTCGCAAAGCTTTTCTATTATATTGACAGTGATACGCTCGGTCCTGGCGGCGTATACCGCGATGTCCTCTCCCTGGCCCTGTCGGAGGGAGTTGAAATCTACTTGTAACGCAGGCAACGACTTCCGCTTCCCGTACAGGGCCTCCAGCTCGGTTTTAAGCTGTGCTACCGAGTGGATTATTTTGTGCTTCATTTCTCTGGACGCTCTACCCTCGAGCTTGCTGCTGAGCACTAGCTCTAACAGGATGTCTTGGTCCTGGGGCGCTACTCGCTTGAAAACAGTCTCGCAGGATTGTAAGAAGGCGTCGAGTTTGTCGGCGTTGCTTCCGTCGAAACGCTTGATGTTCTTTAGCGTAAGTCCAAGATCGAGCGTCCTACTCGGTGTTGCCGACCCCTACTGTTGTTCCCTTTGGAACACGGGATCCGCAGGGGGATTACTCGATTCCTCAAATCGGGTTTGCCTCGATCGCGGACGTGGTGTCGGACGTTCTTCCAACCCCGTATTTTACAGCCTCCGCAATAGTTCGGCGTTTTGCTCTCGTAGGGACCGGATGAGTTCGAACTCATCCGCAGCTACCTCGTTGAGCGTGCCCGCCAAGTTTCGTCTTGCTGACGGTGTTTCAAACCCCTGAAGTTCGCGATCGAGTTCGCGTTGACTTTGCTCGTGCTCGCGCTGCAGCCTTTCGCACTGCCGTCGAGCTCTTACCAAATCACGGTGGCTCCGGTCGATCGCCTCTAACCGATCTTGTACTCTCAAAGTCACCGATCGTGCCGTTGTACCGGTAGCTGTCGGGAAACCTACGCGATCTATTGTTTGAAAGCTTCCGAGTTCCCGATCATCTATGTCCTCATCAAGGTGTACAGGCGTTCGTTCGCCAGTAGCCATATTGAACACGTCATCGTTATCTATACTACTGTTATCGCGAAATGCCGTGCCCCTGAGAGGGTTTACGCCGAACTCGGCGTCCAGTCAGCCGGCGACGGCCTCTTGCCTATCGGTGGGGATTCGTCCCGACGGCGAGAGCTCTGTTAACGCCCTGCGCGCTTCGTATACTATTTCCCCTACGGCGGCAGCTAATCCAGCTGTGGAGTCTGCCCCTTCGCCGGGAGTCGCAGTTCCTAATGAATTGACTCTACGTTTCGGTTTCGCTCCCCTAAATATCGGCGTGTTGCTAATTTCCCGGCGAACAAAATTCTAAAATATGCCCACAAAATTTCAAGAGATATTTTCTCCAAATTTTCCAAAATATTTTTCCTGTCTGGCTTCAGTTTATTGGCTATGTATGAGTATAAAGTAACCGCCAGTTACAGAAAGATGATCTGGTAGACGGTCCTTTCCATGGTGTTGTTCTAGGGTGTTGCCGACTTGATGTCCTGCGGCTCCTCTCTGTCGATGGTCCTTGACGCCTTCCTTGACGCTGTCGACCCGTTTCTTCGTTGGTTCCTGGGTTCGTCCTTAGTGCGTCGCCAATGGTTGCGCGACGGCTTCTTTTCGAGTAGCTGCTGTGCGTACTCGGTTGCACACTTTGTGCGGTTCTCCGCGACTTGACGTGACACCGTCAATCGGGACTTTACACGGTTGACTGATACGTCACCCCGCACCGACGTTCTCTACACGGCTTCGCGTTAGATTAGTCGGGTTTTCACGAACTACACTGGTGTCCTTGCACGCGTTGTAGTCGTCACATTAGTGTCGCTCTTAACTTTGTCCGTAACACTTTTGTCCTAATAAATCGCGAATCACTTAACTTCGGCAGATCCCACCGCTGCCACCAAATGTTATGCCGGTACCGGGTAATTAGATTATTCGGTATTCGGTATAATATTAAAAAGTTATTATTTTTCGGGATCGTTTGCCGATAAGGAGATGGATCTCGAGTTATCGATGAAAACACGAATTTATGTAAAAGGAAGTATTTATTATAGGCAACGGTAATTTTCCGTTGTCTATTTAAAAGTTAAAGTAAGAAAGTACAATAATGCGTTGTTTCGAGAATTTCACGAGGAACCAACCGTTCTCTGTTGAGTCTAAATTAATTCTAATTTTACTGAAGCAGTTAGCACTGCGTTTGCCAAAATCCCTTAGTTGGCAGCTTTAGCTTTAGCCTATCGTAGATCGCCTCGCGAGTCGCCTCATGCTGCGTCGGCGTCTACTTCGCATCCTGTCTTGTATGACAGCTATCTTTCAGAATTCCATCTCTAGCTGTGTCCGCTAAGGAATATTCCTGAGAATACATGAAGAGGAATATTCCGCGACACAACATCTCTATTAATTTCTTTTTTCAAAAGTACATCGGTCTTATTGAAATCTTTACTAGTAGCATTACATAAATAGCAACGTTGAGTAGAAGCAGCTGCAGTAATTGCGTTACAAACTTTACCATCAATAATAGTTAAAGCAAGTTCGTAAGTAACAATGATCTCTTTTCCATTTATAACAGTTTTAAAAGGCATAAGTTTGTCCGCTTGTTCTTTTATATACTCTGTTTGTTTAACAGTGGCCTCAGTAGTTTCATGCAAAAATTCAATTTTTATTGGTCTACAAAAGCGTGGTGATGATGGTCTCGGATTTTTCCATACAATGATTTTTGCAGATGTATTTTTATCGATCGATATTAGTTGCACTGGAACAAGCGAAGTGAAAAAGATACTAGCATCTGATTTACTTCCATCATCATCACTAAATTTTTGCTTGTACATACTTTGGCCAGAACTGCCATCACAACCCCACTTACAAATTAAATAAAAATTAGAAGGTTGTTCATCCGGCAAACTTTTTATGACGTCCATTTGAATCATCAACAGTCGGCTGATTGTATGGTCTAACAAAGCTTGTAGTTTAACTTCTGCATTGGTTTTACATACTAGTATACTAATGCTTCCTTTTTCAGGATAACATTTACACTTAGCTTTCTGTACTAATTTATAAGATGGATATAACATACATTTCTTTTTTTTACTTATACTCCTTAATCCCTGGTATTGACTTCGCGATAGTTTTTGCTCGATTACAAGTGAAACAGCTTCATCAGCAGAAACAGTGACTTCAGGAATAAACTCGAAAGATTTTCTATACTTTCGAGCTTTAGATAGACTACTCGAAGTTATATCTTTAACAATTTTAGCAGCTTCCACGTTTCCTTCGATTCGTAAATTCATCTGTGTTGCGTAGGAGAGCTCTCCAGTACTTGATCCCGATCGAATGTCTTTGGTTCTCCTTCGCTTCGTTCTTTCACTGGATTGTGCAAATTGCTTTTTTGGGCGGCCCATATGTGTTTCATCTGACGTGGTTTGTGTTGGTGATCCATCGTCTTTCTTTTTATCAAAATAAACGATGCCATTTAGCCATTGCTGATTCTTCTCCAGAAATTTTTGTTCCATCCGCCAAACTTCGTGCCACTTTGCTTTTAATTTATGCAATAGTAAACGAACGACAGATTTCGCATTGTCTGATAACGTAAAAGATCGCTGTAACTTTGTAGACAAATTATTTTCAATTTTTTCAAAAGCTATTGTAGCACTGTCATTTAAGTTGTCTTTCAGTAATCTAAAAATTTCTTCCCTTGACAAACCAGAAATTTGTTTGGTACTATTAGCACCTGAAACAAAAAAGAAAGTTTTAAATTTATAACACGTTGAAGTGAAAGCATAAGCTTTTGCTAAAAATTTATATAAACTATAGTTTACAATAATTTTGTGAATAAAAGTTTACAAAACATGATTTTTTTTGTATGTTAACTGAAACGTTTACACGTCATCTTTCACTTGTAATCTTTAAGCATTGTGTAAATATAAATGAAATAAATAATAACAATATATCTTTATTATTATTTGTTAAAGATGTAAAAATAATGCACTTACTTGCACTTGAAGCGTCCATTTTGCAAAACGATCCACTCCACGATATTTGGCAAATTTTTAAATATTCTTTTACTTTGTACGATCCAACACAACAGCTGCTACTCCAAAAAAGATCACTTCGCCACTGCCTCGTAACTCGTAACCAGAATTGCATCAAGCATATCCCCTTGCCAGATGCGTGCCCTTTTCAGGCATGCGCAGTGCATGCGAAAAAATTTCCAGGCATGCGCAGTGCATGCGAAAGAATTTCCAGGCATGTAAAGGGTGGTTAAATTTTAAGGGCCGATGTTGAATGTGAACCACACCTAAACGTCAAGTTTTTTTCTGCATTTCATTTGACATTTCTCAATTTCAGACTAACTCAATTTGAACCATGGAAAGATACACAATCGAGCAACGCGTTAAAGTTATTCAGGCTTATTATGAAAATGGGCGTTCAAATCAAAATGCATATCGTGCACTTCGTGATTTTTTCGGTCAATTTAATCGTCCAAATGTGCGTACAATCGGAAAAATCGTGCAAAAATTTGAGCAAACCGGGTCTGTAGGAGATATTAAAACACCAGTGCATGCTCGTACAGCTCGTACTGCAGAAAATATTGCTGCTGTTCGCGATAGTGTGGCTGAAGAGCCGTCCACCTCAACTCGTCGTCGTGCCCAACAATTGCACCTCTCACGCTCGTCGTTGATGAACATTATGCATAAAGACTTGCATTTACACGCTTATAAGGTGCAATTGACTCAAGAACTAAAGCCTCTTGACCATTCCAAACGTCGTCAATGGTCAGAATGGTGGCAAGAAATGGCAACAGTGGATGATCAATTTTCGAAGAAAATCATCTTCAGTGATGAGGCACATTTTCACCTCAGTGGATTCGTCAATAAGCAGAATTGCCGCATTTGGGCGAATCATAATCCAAGAGTGATTGTCGAAAAACCAATGCACCCACAAAGAGTGACTGTTTGGTGCGGTTTATGGGCTGGCGGCATCATCGGGCCACATTTTTTCCAAAATGAGGCAGGTCAGGCAGTTACTGTGAATGGTGTTCGCTATCGTGAGATGATAACGAACTTTTTATGGCCCGAATTGGAAGATATGGATGTGGGCGATATGTCGTTTCAACAGGACGGTGCCACTTGCCACACAGCTAACGAAACAATGGCTCTTTTGCGCGACAAATTCAATGGTCGTGTTATCTCACGTGGTGGCGATGTCAATTGGCCACCAAGATCATGTGATTTGACACCGTTGGACTTCTTTCTTTGGGGTTATTTGAAAGAAAAGGTGTACGTCGATAAGCCAGCAACAATTCAAGAGCTAAAGGATGAGATAATTTGGCACATTAACGGCATAGAACCTCAATTATGCCTAAGCGTCATCGAAAATTTGGACCATCGGATGGAGGTGTGCCGCCGAGGTCGCGGCGGCCATTTGGCCAATATTTGTTCCATACATAATTGAACCATACCATATTATCATAATAAAAAGAATTGACAATAATTTCCTAAATAATTTGTGTTTTGTTCAAAATCAACATCGGCCCTTAAAATTTAACCACCCTTTATATAGCAATAAGGAACCCATATATTTTCTAACAAATAACTACCCTTATAAAAATTTAACGCAACTTGTGATAAATTAAGTAGTAATAAATTATTTAGCGACAGTAATTTATTGTTAGTTGATTTATCATAGCCGGTATTAAATTTCTATAAACATAACATCTCCCTTTCAAAATAAGGGCTATATATACCTTTAAATAGTTGAACTAAGTACTGCACTGATGAACACGTGGATGCCAAACTGAATGGGCATGCGCGAAAAAGATACGTATCAGGCAACTCTACTCGTAACTGCCACAGGCCCACAGGTAGGCCTATCGACCCTTTGTGACGTGATCGACCCTTTTCAAATATTCCATTACCCTCGCAAGAAGTCTATCTGTTCCACTATGTATAGGTAGACCTATATATTGCAGGTAGGTCTATGTATACAGTCGACTCTTTTCAAATGTTCCGTTATCTTCTATAAATGTTAGAATCCAACAATATCTACTCTAAAACGAAATAAGTTATTTATAACATTAAAATAATTATTAAAATTATGAAATCTGCTTAATTAATTTAACTACAATGTTATTAAATAATTATTATGCAAAATAAAAAAAAATCACCTACACGAGATTTGAACCGAGAACAATAATGTACGAGTCCAGCGTGTAAGCCACTACGCTACGGAACTATTCACGTTGCATAGCCAAGAAAAAACAAAATTAAAAATAGTGGTTTTATTTCGAAAACTATGTTCGCCGTATTGGATCCGCCATTTTGAATTTAGTTTTTTTGACACCGGATTCGTATTCAGCGACCCCAAAAACCCCCGAGTAACAAGTTTCACAAAATTATATTTATTTGAAAAAAACGTGCAACAAGTGGTTAATGTGAATTTGTAATTTTTTATATTCAAATGTGCACTAAAAACAAAGTTGCAGCTAGCTGCAGCTGATTTTTACTAATTTTGTTACATAACAGTACAAACTTTAATTTAAAACTTTTTTCGTTGCGGAACACTGCGGAACTTTTAACTTTTTCCCTGTTTTTCTAAAATGATTGCACATAATTTTTCATT
The DNA here is from genome assembly GCA_963942595.1 of Cylloceria caligata. Taxonomy (NCBI): domain Eukaryota; kingdom Metazoa; phylum Arthropoda; class Insecta; order Hymenoptera; family Ichneumonidae; genus Cylloceria; species Cylloceria caligata. Next base: position 50,964,233 of record OZ012706.1, on the reverse strand, counting down.
TTTTTCTACTTTAGACATTGTTTAGCTATTAATATATATGTATCTGTTATAATTTTCGACGCATATGATAATGAACTACTTTCTTAAACCTGTAACCTCCATTTTGCAGAATTAAGAAACACCAATTTTACGATTTTCTACGAATTTTTTAATATGACGCTTGAATATGAGCTCGAACGATTGAGCTATTACTTGCGCGAAGGTCTCTTTTGTACTGGCTTATACTTGCCAGGTATACTTCACTAGCCCTTATAAAGTGTTCCATTATATTCTTTAAACATTACTCTATCCACCTATGTACTCTAAATCCTATAAAATGAAACTTCATTTTTCGACTTTTGACTAGCTTTTCGGAAATTGGCCCCACTGTGTGTCCGCACGTTCACCGTTCAATAATCGAACCCGCGGAACGCTATCGCCGGCAAGAGGTCGCTATATGACAGCGATCAAGTCATCTCTACCGCACGCTTCTTCGACGAGCTGCTCAATACCTGCAACATCCACGCGTTCGGGTCCGTATATGGAAAACTCCATGACAAGAACCGGCAGCATACTTGCTAGAGGCTCCAGATGAAATAGGTAAGACCAGTCGATGTAAATAGTTTCGCCGAAATCAACTAACAACACCTCGTAGTACCCATCAAATTCAATGGGTCTTCCACGACGTTCCACTAAATACACGCTATGTAGGAGCTCTTCCAGATCGTCGTATGCATTGCACATTTCCTGTGTACGTAGGAACACGCTCATCACACTCTCGACAAACATTACTCGGCACCAAAACGCGTCGCTTAAAATCTCCTTGCCGTATCGCGGATACATATTGCTTTTTATTGTTTGCAAGTAGGATGCCAAAGACGAACTAAATGCTCGAGATGCTGCTAGAGAGTATCACGGGCATAAAGATAACAGCCTCCTATGAATCATAACTAGGTATCCATCACTTTGAATGCAACGAAAGCGGTTTTCGAGCATTCATAGCCCTGCGCTGTGCTCCTCGCAAAGCGCTTGCTCTGCAGTAAAAGATATAGAATATGATCCCTTACAGAGAGAGAGAGAGAGAGAGAGAGAGAAAGACTTCATGTATAATTCTCTAATTATTATGCTATAAAAATAAGAGACACAGTAAAATCAGGTATTTTTAAAAGTAATCAATATTTTATGGAAAGCACTTTACACATTTACCGTCGTATGCAACAGCCCTGCAAACACGGTAATCTACGCTCGGAGATTCCTTCACCGTTAATTTTATTTTTATCGCCATACGGAATTAATCTGTATTATCACTCGTAATATCGCTTTTGAATTATTTTTCGCTGTGGGTGTTGTCATCATAGTGTACTTCTGAAAAAAGAATAAAACAACTATTTAATTGAACGCACTGATCAATAAAAAACATCGTGTACAGAATAATCGATATTGTCTTACCCGATATGTCACGCCTCATTATACAAAGGTGGCAGCGTGGATGATCTTCTGCCACCGACGACAACTGTGGATGAGGATGTCGGGTGACACTTTTCTGTCCCGAAGTTAGCTCTATCTGTACAGTATATGTATCCTCCTCTCGCTCTCCATAACGCGAATAACGAACCCTCGGTGTCGGCTCATATGCAGGGGCTGCTCGCTCTGCAAGACGATATTTTTTATAATTAAAAATAAATATAACATGATTTAAAATTACGATTTAAAAATTATTATATATTTTTTACTTACCAAGCTCTGCTGCTTTGCTGCTAATCGACATTGGCACGTATTCCATGATCTGTTATGTTAATGAAACAGAGACGAGCGCTCCGTCTTCTTTCTATCGCAGACCTTTGCTGATGCTTCAGTTTCAGGACTCTCTCTCTCTCTCTCTCTCTCACCGTGACTGACCTCGGTGTATACTTTATAATATTTCGAGCGAAATGTACACTATATACAATTATTTACCACAGTGTCTTTATCACGAATAACTGCACATACGGAGAATGATTGCGTTCGCAACGCAACACCCGATGCATGATCAGCGATATGACCACGAAACAGCACAATTATTTTGGACAAAATAATTTCCATAAACTCCGTATCCTCCGTCGTTAGCTAGATCGCGATGTGCTTGAGCAGTTCTTCAAAGAATTCCTTGGAACCGATGATCTCATACGCTGCTGCACGAGGCATTGCACTGACAACTATCTTTTCACGGACATATGATACCACCGCGTTCATACACCGTTGAATCGTTTCACTTTTGCTCTCTAGAGCCTGCATATGAATATCAATTATTCTACTTATTCCGACGAGCATATCAAATGTCGGCCGCTGAAAAACAATGTTTGGAGTGTATTTTCGGAAGCGTTTCCGTTTCGATTCTCCAGATTCCTCTTGATTCTCGTATTCCTCATTAGCGCTACCACTTATTTCAATAAATAAGACAGCTCTGTGCTGGTAACACGAGCTTAAAAGTGTGTAATGCGTTGTGTGCTCTATGCGGGTATTACACATTTTCTCGGCATCAGCCCCATGAGCTTCGAAATATTGTTGTACGCGAGAAAAATCACTTTTAAACACTCGCCACTCGTCCGCACTGAGTGTAATTCCGGTAAAAGTATTCGACAATATTTTCACCACTGGTGTAAGAGTACACGTAGAGTTCAACTCGAGCCCGGCGACGATTATTTTACCAAATGATTTATTTAAACCATACATAACGGGGCTCGCTATATATAGCGATATCGCGTGAGACGTAGCACCGTTATTTGCCATTTTTATTGCTTTCGTGTAGACTGTAACTTTTCGAATGAATCGTCGGTGGTGTTCATACT